>VDFB02027468.1:0-33821 GCA_007258455.2 Sequoia sempervirens | reverse complement strand
ATGGATTTCAATACTACCCTAACAACCCTAACCAAAATCCCTATTCACAAGGACTCCCAAATGTGTATAAATAATTGCACTTACTCAAATATCCAACATGCCCAAATCCAATCGGCAATGATTTGAGAAATGTTGTCCCTAAGTTCTGAAGAAACAATGTAGTCGTAACCAAAGAAAACATAAAAAAAATTAATGCATTTGTACATGAACTTGGTATAGGATATGAATAATTTCTCATGAGGATATTTATGATGTCCCTAACTGAAGAAGCTAGAGATTGGTTTAACACACTACCTGATGCCTCAATTACTTCTTTAGTAGACTTTAAAAATCAATTCATAGAGCAGTATGGAAATCATTGTGCCACAAAGTTTTCCCTATAGGAATTAATGAGTATCCAAAAACATAAAAACAAATCCTTTTTTATTTAAATCAAGGTTTTTCTAAAATAAACAACAAAATACCACATGGGTCTAAACTAACAGACTCTATAGCTCTATCCATTTATTTAAAAACATTTGATTGAAAAACTAGATATGAGCTTAGGAAAAAACCTCTTGATACCCTAGAAAATGCCTAGAAAGTTGCTATAAATATTAAGAATAATAGAAAAGTTACAGGCATGACTAATAAAATAAATAACAATAGAATCCTACAAAATCCCAACAACTACCAAAGTAGGCAAGAAAATCAATATAGGAATGAAAGGAAAAAATTAGATGACATGTCATACAACACCAATTGGAAGGATGGGAGGCCAATTGATAACAATTACAAACAAAACTTGAAAGATACCCTAGATCCTTTGAAGAAAAATGAATCACACATGGTGGAAAGTAAACCATGGTGTTTGGCATGTGATAGGCCCCATGCACTAGAATACTATGTAGTGGCTCAAACATTAAAAGAGAGTGAATGGTACCAAGAACAAAATAGAGATGATCATACCATAAATATGTTGGGATGAGGCCCTCATCAAACTAATGATGGATACTCATGTTCTAAGGGTATGAGTATGATGTTAGTAATCAAAGGTACAATGTTAATTTGGGACATGAAGTGTTCTCTAATCCAGAAGAGGATAAAGAAGAAACTAATTATGCATATCATACGACACCATAGTTCCAATTAAGAACACTAATAGAGGAAGAAAAGAGAGCTATTATTGCAAAAGTTGTGGCAACAACTAAAAGGAATGGTTACAACTTGAGAAATAGACCCATAGATGCAGGGTAGGGGACCCCTAGAATCTTGTTTCTAAAAAAATAGAAGCACCAAGAGAATTCCTCAAATGACCACAAGAAAGATGAGATGAGAAAACCCCAGAAAAACACACCAAAAGAGGCCATAAATGTTGAATCAAAGAAAGTTTGAGATAATGTTAAAAATCAAGTCAAAGGTAAAAGGACTACCAAGATAGAGAAGGTAGAGCAGGGAATCACTGCCCCCTCATTTGATATTTCCCAAACATTAACCAAAATCAGGATGACAGTGCCATTAATGGAGATGATGAAGATAGATGAATATAGGGATACTACCCTCAAGTTAATTTCCAACAAATCCCACAAGTAGTAGAATCAAAACAAGGAAAACAACAATAAAGTTAACATTGTGGAACAAGAAACCACAAAAATTCCAAAGGTTTACTTTAGTGACACCCTTACAAAGAATACCTCTCAAGTGGATCCATTCTACACCACCCTATTGATCAACAAAAATTTGGTGAAAAACTACATGATTGACTTAGGGGCAACAATCAATATCATGCCTATGGATGTCATGAAATAATTACACTTTTGGGTAAATTCTACCTATGGAAAATGTCATGCCATGGATAATAGGTCAGCCCCAATGGCCTGAGTAATATGGGATGTAGAGTTGAAACTAGCATCGTACCCTGAGGCAACATACAAAACTAATATCATTGTGGTGGATATTCCTCCCTGTTATGGAATGTTGCTATCTAGACAATGGATTGTAGTAGTAGGTGGAAACATCCAATTAGACCGATCATACACCACCATACCAATGAATGGGAGAGAAGTCAAGCTCTATAGAGAACCTAGATCAGAATGTGTCATAGAACATTTTGATCTTAACCATATAAAGTATTTCTCCAATGTAGATCTTGGGAATTTTAGGATCAAAAAATCACAACCAGAACTACAAAACATAGAACCAATTAGTAGAGAAGCCCAACATGATGATACTATTATATGGTAGATGTTTTTTGATGGGACATGTAGTAAAAATTGAAATGGAGCTAGGATAGTGTTTATTTCTCCCTTTGGAAAGACACTCAAATATTCATTCCTATTGATATTTGAATGTACCAACAATATAGCTGAATATGAAGCACTACTGCTAGGTTTGAACATTTCTACAAGACATGGGATTAAGTTATTGGTAGTTTATGGAGATTATGAGTTGATTGTCTCTCATCTCAAAGAAAATCAAGAGATTAAAAAAATACAAAAATGTGGACTGGACCTCTATTGAATTATTTGATGCATTCTCAATAGACTGGATTAAAAATTCTAAGAACATAATGGAAGATTTCTCAAATAACATGACTCTAAAATAAAATGATATTACATTAGCAATAATTCCTGAAGTTGAATTCAAAACAAGACCAACCATCCTAGATAATATATACAACTAGTAGGTGTTCAATGATGATGAAGATCTGATTAAGTTCCTCCACTGTATTGATCAATATGAGTCTCAAGAGATAGACTTCATTGCATTTGTTGAAAAGTTAGATGGAAAAGAAATAGTCTTTGGGTAGGAAGTGGTAGAGCTCAAAACCAACAAGATCCCAAAAGGACTTGTGACCTTAGAAAGCGTATTTTATAGACATCACAGGTTCAATCTAAATCCTACACCTATTAGAAAGGATGATGTTGAAGAAATTAATCTTGGAACAAAACTTTCCCCCAAGTAAGATTATTATAATGCTTCTCTGAAAGTACAAACATGTTTTTTCCTAGTTGTATGATGACCTCAAAGCATATAGAGAAGATCTCTTTCAACATGAGATTCCATTAATGCTTGATGCTAAACCTTTCAGGAAAAATAAGCAACCCATAAACCCTACTATCACATCGAAGATGCAAGAAGAGCCTATGAAGTTAATGGATGGAGGAATCATTAAACCAATTGAGTATTCATCCTCGATATCTAACTTGGTACCCTTGAGAAAGAAGAATGGAGATATAAGACTCTATGTAGACTTTAGAAATCTAAACATGGCATCACTTAAAGACAACTACCCTTTGTCAAACATGGAGGCAATGTTGCAGAGAGTGACTGGATGTGAGCTTCTATCCATGATGGACAACTTCATAGGATATAACTAGGTAAAACTCAAGGATTCAAAGTATTATAAAACTTCTTTCACCACACCTTGGGGAACATACATCTATGTAAGAATACCTTTTGGTCTTAGCAATGTTGGAGCAACATTTCAAAGAGCCATGGATGTGGCCTTTGTGAACTTGATCAATGCTATAATGGTGGTATATCAAGATGACTTGAAAGCATATTCTAAGAAGGTCGAGGATCATTATACACATTTGGAGAAGATATTTATTATAGCTTGAGAATACAACATCTCCATAAACCACAAAAAAGTGTCATTTTGCTATCAGAGGGAAAATTATTAGGGCATATTATCTCAAAGGATGGAGTGTGAATTTTTCTAGAAAGGGTGGAATCCATTGAAAAAATCCCTATCCCTAAGACTATGAAAGCTATTAATTCCTTCTTTGGACAAATCAACTTTGTTCAAAGATTTATTTCCAACTTTGAAAAAATTGTGAAACCAATGTCAAAGATGCTAAAAAAGAGTGCAAAAATTGATTGGACAGAGGAGACCATTGATGCTTTTTTTTTAATTAAAAGAGCTATCAAAGAAGTTCTTGTACTAAAATCCATATAATTTGAAAAAAACATTCTAAATATTCTCCTTTTCATCATTCCACACCATAGTAATCGTGATGTTACAAAAGAACAGTGATGGATATGAACAACCAATTTCATTCTTCAGTAAGTCATTACAAGGAGTAGAGTTGAAGTATGACATCAGTGAGAAGTAGGCTTACACCCTAGTAAAAGTAATTAAGTCATTTAGTCCTTATTTGGTGGAGGAAAAATTAATTTCTTGTGTACCAAATATTGCAGTGAAAGATGTTTTTTCATAGACAAGGGTGACTGGGAGAAGGTGTCACTAGATTAACCATATCCAAGAATTCAACATCAACATCCAAATTACTAAATTGGCAAGAGGGAAGGGACTAGAAAATTTGATGGATGAATCAAACCTAGAAGTTGCAAAAAATTTCACTACATAAGAGGAAGAAACTTGGGTATCAAGCATAGAAAACACAAAATGGTACATGGACATTGCATACTACCTTAAACACCTTAAATGTTCAGAAGGATTGAAGGATAACCAAAGGAGAACATTGAAGCTTGATGCATCAAGATATGTCTTCATGAATGGAGATTTGTATTGGAAGAACAAAGATGGTGTGTTGTTGTTATGCCTAGATGAAACACAAGAAAAATATGCCATGAAGGAAATGCATGATGGTGTATGGGGAGCACATTTTTCAAAAAAGAATATAGCACACAAGATACTACGAGCTAGTTATTATTGGCATAGGGTGTTTAATGATCCATATAGTTATATAAGAAAATTTGAAGCATTCTAGAGATTCTTTGGTAAACTACAATATCAAGGAGCATTTCGATTAAGACTTATGCAGGGGGAGGATCCATTCCATCAATGGGGAATTAATTTTATAGGTGAGATTGTTGATAAATCTAGTAGTGGGCATAAGTAGATCCTAGTAGCTACTAACTATTTCACAAAATGGGTAGAATCCATACCAAAAAAGTAGGCTACTAGTAAGGTTGTAATAAATTTCCTATTGGAAAACATCATCACTAAATTTGGAGTTCTCGTAAGGCTAATAACAGATAATGGTATGTGTTTTAGATCAAAGGAATTCAAAAGGTTCTATGAATCATATGGTGTAACGGTTTCATATGCTCCCCATATCACCCCCAAGCAAATGGTAAGGCTGAGTCCAGTAATAATTATTACGAAGATAATCAATAGGATGTTGGACACTAATAGAAAGACATGGGACTATAAGATGAGACTAGCAGTTTGGGAAGACAAGATCACAATAAAAAAGGCTACTGGAAAGTCTCTTTGAACTAGTATATGGGACCCAAGCTAGGATGCCTTTGCAAAACCTTTTACCAGTATACAATTTTATATTATAGGAGTAGTTAGACATCTCAAAACATATGGAGAATAGAATGGAACAATTAGTAGAACTAAATGAAGTTAGGCATCTTGCACAAGAGTACAATAAAAAATTGTTGTCATAGATGAAATTCCTATTTGTTAGGAGATCCAAAGAAAGAAAGTTTTAAATAGGGGGTATGGTTCTCATGTGGAATGCCAGGGGGAATTTGAGTCCTTATGGCTTGTACCATTTATCATCACTAACAAGTGTGGGGAATACTCATACTGTTTGAAAAACATGGCAAGAGAAAGTCAAGAATTTCCAATGCATGGACAATGCTTGAAGCATTTCTTTTCATAAATAAATTATATTCCATGCACAATAGTTTAGGACCCCTTTTCTTTTCTTTTACCACCTCACCCATGGTTTGCATCCCATAGTAACTCTAAATATTGCAATGAACTCATGGTCATTCATCCCCAATCATATCCACTATTGGAACCAAAATTCAACCCCAAAATTTCATCAACTTTAGCCACCTTATTGTGACCACTCTATTTTACACCATATGCATCCATCCTCAAAACCATCATTTCTATATAAATAAGCTTGGAATATTATAACTATAGTCCCCATAACCCATTCTAATAAAAATCATTATCATTCAAAATCCCCCCCACAATTGTTGTCTTAAGTATACCACTAGGAACCCATTTCACCAGAACAATGCTATTTCGAGGAGAGTTTCATTGCAATCTCCCTGAAAATTTGATAATGAATCTGACAAAAAATATTCATGAGACCACCATGCTTTGAAGAGATATACTCATATGTCTCTCTAATAGCCTGAAAATAAATATCTCGAAGAGACTTGGGTATCTCAAAGTGAAAAGTCATCCTGTCTCTTTGAAAAAATATCGTACAAAGAAACATTGATATTCTAAGGGTGTTGAATCATTTTTGCATTCAAGAAACAAAAAAAAAATCTCAAACATTAAAATTATTATATAATAAATAATGAACAATAGGAAAATTCAAGTAATTTCGAAGAGATCAATTTATTGGGCTAAGAAATGAAGAATTTTGTTTGACACCAAAAGAACAGCTGAGAATGAAATATCAAAGAGACAAAATTGTGTTGAGATAACATTGAAAAAATTCTCTTCGATCTCTTAACAATAGGAACATGGAAGTAAGGACATAATTTTGAGGAGACTATGGGACATCAAAGAGAGGTAATGACAAGTCTCTTCGAAACTCTAAAATGAAAAGTGAAAGAAAAAGGATATCAAAA
This sequence comes from Sequoia sempervirens, assembly GCA_007258455.2. Classification (NCBI taxonomy): domain Eukaryota; kingdom Viridiplantae; phylum Streptophyta; class Pinopsida; order Cupressales; family Cupressaceae; genus Sequoia; species Sequoia sempervirens. Next base: position 27,266 of record VDFB02027468.1, on the reverse strand, counting down.
AGAGAAACTAAAATTAGGAAGACATAAATAAAGCTCTCCAAATCACTAATAAATGAAAGAATATTGGTATGTAGAAGAGCATATTCTTATCAAAGGGAGATGGTCATAGGTCTCATCAAAATTCTAATAATGAAAATGGAAAGAAGGAAAAGTAGTAGAATCCTAAGGTACAGTTGTCAGAGAGACTTTATGGTATTAAAGAGAAACACTCAAATGTCTCTTTGAAAATATAAAAAGGAATCAAAAGGAAATCAAAGGGAAAGTAGGATATTGATGATAGTATAGTCAAAGTCTATTTGACATAGTGAAATGATTTCTCACCCAGTTGATATGACCGGTGAAGCTTTCAGAGAGATAACTAACATTAATGGTATCATTGATTAGAAAGGTGGAACAAGTGTCACTTATGAACCAAAGTTGATGTAAGTGTGCTAAAATCTTGATATATCTTGCTCATAAGATCTTGAAATCTCATTGAATTAAAGCTGAAAATTGAGGATGCAAAGTTGAGAGATGGCAAGCAATTCAAAAATGACAACATTGCTTCAAGTAAGTACAATAAGAGTCTATGGATTTGAGGCATCTCCATTCCTTCTCCCTAGAATAGTGCCTGATAGGGTTGCATACTTGGAAATTGTGAGGCAATTGGCCTCTCTAGACTATATATGCATCTCAAGATCTATGGAAGATAATCTCCCATGCATTCTACTTTATATTTCAGTAACTACACCATCATTTCTAATAAAGGGTATGATTCAATTGGAATTAAAATAGATTACTATGGCATTCCAGTAGGAGATAAAAGGGAGAAGTTTGGCCTTGAACATTTTATTTGTAATGCCATGATGACAGAAAAATTGAAAAGATATGAACGTGTTTTTTGTAGATGATGTTATTAGAAGATCTGATGAGGCTTAGGAAATGATGAGAAAGGCTGCATACAATAGGATAGTGATGGAAGAAGCATGGAGGAAGGGCCATGACCCATCATACATAGATACCTTTCATAAAATATTAGATCCTATGGAAAGAGTTGAGTAGTTTCTTTTGCATGAAGAAGATTTGACCAAGGTCATACAACTTGTAGCTTTTGAGAAAAGGAGAGGTGCTTGTTCAAGAAGACAAGTTGAAGACATTAGACCCTTGAGTCACTTATCACCACACCCAACTCCAAATGTTAGGTTCTCAGCTAACACTCCTATCATAGTTGAGGATGACATTGAGGAAGAGGATGATGTCACATAGATTATTGCTCCTACCATTCCCCAATATGAAATACCACCAAAAATGAGTGTGATCACCTTTGAGGCCACTGCAGAACTATCTAATGATGTAAGACATCATGTGAGCTAGGAGTTTATTGTAGATGATACCTTTGTTCAAAATCTTGAATTTAAGACTTTCATTTATGAATACAAGGGAAGAATGATAAGAGAAAAGATAAAAAAGATTAGCCCTAAGCAAGAAGTAGATGCCTTAAAAGAGCTTCAAGATGAAGTTGATATGGAAATGGAAATCACCCCTAAGAGAGGAAGAGAGTATCTACAAGAAGGGGAGTTTATGCTTCTTCTAGGGTAGGATATTAGTTCATCCATAATCTTTGATAGTTTCATGAAGAGAGAAAACAAAACTTTGTAGCTAACAGATGATGCTAGTGACAAGATCTATACTAGATTAGGGTATAATATTGACACTACCACTTTGTATATTCAAGCCCTTTACCCACCAGGGAAGAGGCCTTCTCTAATTGATCATCTTAGTGAAGTCTTTGGTCACTTTTTAGTGCAAAGAGTAGGGGATATAGACCCCATCAAGATAGTTGAACTAGATATAAATTTTTCTAAGTTTACCAAGGCTCAAATTGAGGAATTAATCAGATATAATAGGGGGATGACCAATGAAAGTGAAAGATTGAAGCGAGATGTAATCAATTATAGAGATAAATTACATTCCTCTTCAGGTCTTTACTCACTACTAGTGTAATATGAAAGAAGAGTGCTTGAAGCAATGTATGAAACTACATATTGGAAGTCAAAATATGAAACAATCCAAAAAAATAGGAGGAATTAAAGAAAGAATTAAAAACTACTACATTCAGGGTGGTATCATAATTGGTCTACAAAAGATTCACTAAGATGTTTGAGAAATACCAACAAGGTATGGATTATCCACAGTAAGACATTTGTAGCTTTCCAAGAGCCTGGTAGACTAGGTATAATAATGAAGGAAGTAGAGGTACAAATAAAATCCAAATGGGTTGGTAATGAACATGTGCTTCAGGAGTACCAAGAGTTGGTAAAAATGCATGATGATTTCCACAATATACTTATGTAGGAACTAAGTGACTTCAACCAGCCATTGAGTATGGCCCTTCCAAGCTTCTTTGATGAAGGATAATTGAAGGATTGGGATGTGTGGAAATATAAAATATCTTAGTATCTAGCAATGGCTCTAGATGAAGTCAATGATGAAGAGGAGGTGCCGGAAAAAATACATGTACAATTGGGATGGATCTTTGATCTAGAGTATGCAATGCAAGATGTCATCAATAATGCATAAAATTATGAAAAATAGGGACATATTGAACACTTATTAAAGAAAAATCTATTTATTTCATGCATGGAATGAGGAATACAGGGTAATGAAGTCTCACAGTGTCTGGTGCACTATCATAGAGTGCAGACCTTGAACAGATCTTCAGTGATCATGTGTGCCTATTGAAGATTAACGGATCGTGGTGCATCTACCTATGAACTTCTAAGATTGCATGTTTAAGTTTAATGAAGTTTTTAACATTTTAGTTATCAAGCAACATGACTTTTTTAAAAGGCCTGAAGCTTATTGCTTCCTATATATAAATTGGGAAACCAAGGCTTGAGGAAAATATATAGAATAGGATTATTACAATAGTAGTATTCGAGGTATATTATTTTCACATAAAAGAAGTCTTTCATATATAATGTTCATCATTTTCAAGTAATACAATAATGGAGGAAGATAATTAATGTCCCAACACTGGTGTCAATTGTTTGTTGTTATTATCCAATTATTTGGCTTTCTTTAACTTACCGCTTCCATATTATTTAAGTTGATGTGTCAAAACTCAATTTATAAGAATGGATTTGTTGTTCTTGTGTGGTTTCATTAATTGGTTTCTTTCAAAGAGTTGAATATCCTTTTAATAAGATCACAGTAATTTGGAAGTGTTATTTGGATCAATAAGAAGAGTCATATAATCACTAAAATTTTCATACTGTCTCCAACATTGTTTTATCTTGTTATTCAAATTAGAAATCCATTTTGATTTGTCAGAGCACATTTATTTTTTTTGTGAGATTTAATTGACTAGTTCCTCTAAAGGATTAAATTTCACTATCGATTAATCATAGTAACCACATAAGAACCACTTGGATCAATAAGAAGAGTTTGATAATTACATTATTGCATATTTAGACAAGGTGTAAACAACCACAAATGTCAAATAGTCTTAATTGTATCTAGTAAGTAGGTCACACATCATTCACCTCTTGAATCCATTAGCCCAATAGTAGTAGTCACTAGCCTTACCCATCTCATTTTAAATATCATATAATCTCATTTATACCTTCATATTTAAATTTCATCATTAGGAGTAGGAGTAGTAAACAACCCTTCATCTATCCCACACTTTATGTCATTTTGGAAAGATACTCAAAACTTGATTAAGTCACACATCTTGCTCAAGTCTACTTCAATCATTAAGCTCCACTCACCTAGGTTCAACAAAGCCTAAAGTGCAAAGAGTCATCAACCATATAGGTTAACTTTGCTCGTTAGTTCAAAAAAAAATTAAGTTTGATCATAGAGCCTGTCATCCTCTTAGGATTTACAACATGCATTTTTGAGACCTAATAGTCACAAGGCATCAAAGTACATTATCATGAAAGAATGGCTTTGAATAGAGCTTAAGTGATCATAGGCACCTCACAAAGAGTGACAGACTATAGTGTACCACAAGTGCCAAAAACCTCATTATTTCCTTTAATTATTCTTAGTTATGTTAACAAAAACACATATGAAGAGACACATCTATACATGTAGTGGCCCACAGCTTGTATGCTTCGAATATATATAAAGGAAACCAGGGCCACATTTGGGAATCATCACATACATTGATATAGGAATAGGATAGATCATCAATAACAATACTATTTTCTATAAAAAAATACAAGAAGTTTTGATATGTATCGAATTACCTTTTGAAGTAATATAATGGAGGAGAAAGTTTGAATTTGGTGGTCCATTTTTTGGTGTTCAACTATTATGTCAATTTTAATTCATACATGTTATTTGGATGTCTTCAAAGTGGTTTTTCTATGTTATTAAAATTAAGTATATCAATATATATTTAACTTGTCAAGACACATTTATTGTACTTGTCTGATATCCTTGATTGGTTTCTAGGGGAAGAGAATTAAATTCATTTTGAGAGGTCATCTTTAATAGGTTTCTTCCCAGGATTAAATTCATTTTAAACTAATTTTATTAATTGGTTTCCTTCACATCAAAATTAAAATCCTTTCAAACTTCACAGTAACTTAGGGTAATATCACTAGGATTGATAAGAAGAGCCCAAATAATTGACAAACTTGCATATTTATACAAGGTATAACTATCCAAAAGTGTTGAATAGTTAGAGTTAAGATAAGAAAGAGGATCCACATACCATATATATTCTTGACTCCATTAACCAAATAGGATAAGGCACTAGTCATATTTATTTCAAGCAATACATCATACAAACCTTGTTCATACATTCAGCTCTCAAAACATTTATAGTAGGATTAGTTTTCAACCTTGCATCTATTTCACTTATGCATGCCACTATGAATAGATTTCCCAAGTTTAGCAGAGCCTAAAGTGTAGGGGGTTCTCAAACACTTCAATTAACCTCATTCGTTAGCCAAAAACATTACCACAGAGCTTGTCATCCTCTCAAATTTTGTAACCTATGTTTTTGACACCTAGCAGGGCCTTCCCAAAAGGTCACCCATTCCAATAGTATTCAAAGTCAAGTGCACATATTAATTGATTTTACCCCAATGTTAAGCCAACTTCTCTTTCTAGCCTATTTTAAAAATGTTGAAAATGGTTTTATGTATGAAACATCCATTATAGCATCACTTTTACTCATCAATTGATAATTATGAGGTATTTCATATAATGTATTAAATTGTGATATTGTCGTCAGATTTCAAATCTATAGTTTTTTATTCAAACTTATTGACCCATGTTTCACAAGTAGTGGTCCCCATGAACTCATCTAGCATGAGAAAGAATGGTGTGCTTAGAACTCATTGCATTTAGTTGGTTCTCAAATAATTAAAGCATTAGTTTGTCCCCAAAGGTCACCCATCTTAGTACTACTTAGCTTCGATACGCTTAACTTGGAGCATCTTGAGAGGTTAAGCACACTTTTCCTTCATAACCCATTTATAAAACCTTCAAAGAATATTATTCTTTATGGAAAAAATATAGATACCTTTTATCTCATCAATTGATAAGTAGGAGGTAATTTCAAGAACATTTCAAATAGTGATATTGCTAAGAGGAATTAGCTATGTAGTTTTCAAGTCAAATTGATTCATTTTTTATGACTATTCCTTCACATGAGCCCATCTCTCATGAGAATGAATAGTCCACTTAGCACTCTTTGCATCTAGGGAATGCTCATAGATGTGAATTATTAGGCCTTTCCAAGAGGTCACCCATCCCAATATTACTCCAACTCAAGTACAATTAACTACAAATTTCCCCCCAAGGTTAAGTCCAATTAGATTTCTACCAAATTTTAAAAAAATCAACATATTTTGTGCCCTATGAACCATTCATTATAGATCACCTTTAGCTCATCAATTGATATAGGAGGTATTTCAAAGAATGTGTTAAATTATGGTATTTTCTATTAGGATTCAATTGTGTTGTTTTTAAGTCAAACTCATTCACCCATGTTTCATGAGTAGTTTTCCACATGAACCCATCTCTCATGAGAATGAATTGTTCACTTAGAATTCATTTCATCTAGGTTATCCTCATAAAGGTGAATCATTGGGGTCTATTGAGATATCACCCATTCTATTACTACTAAAACTCAAGCACAATTAAGCATGGGGTTTCCACAAAATGTAAACCCACTTCACTTGCTACAACATTTGTAAAACCTTCAACAAGTGTTATGCATTCTGAACCATTTGTTATATATATACCCTTTATCTTATTAATTCATAATTAGGAGGTATTTTCAATAGTGTATTTGATTCAAATTATATATTGTTGAGGATAAATCTAGGTAGGATTTGAGTCAAACTCATTAACCTATGTTTCATATACACAATGCTTCACATGATTCCATCTCTCATGATAATGAATGGTTCACTTAGCACTTATTTCATCTAGGTTATGCTCACTGAGATAAAGCATTAGGCCTTCTTGAGAGGTCAATTTTCCTAGTACTACTCCAACTCAAGTACACTTAGCCATGAATATTCCCCAATGTTTAAGATCACCTATCTTGGTATCCCATTTAGTAAAAAATAGCTTATGAACTTTTCACTGTAGATCCCTTCTAGCTCATCAATTGATAAGTAGGAGGAACTTTCCATAGCATGCCAAATTATGTTATTACTATTAGGATTAAACTATGGATTCTTTTAGTTAAACTCATTGATCGATGTTTCATGAGTAATGGTTGACATGAACCCACATCTCATAAGAAATAATTGTCCACCATTTTCTTATTAACTCTAGGTTATGCTCCTACAAGTTAAGCATTGGGCCTTATCACAATGCAAAGTGTACTTAACTAGGGATTTCCCCCAAGGTTAAGCACACTTGGATTGCTACCCCATTTTAAAACCTTTATGAATTTTTTTCATTATGAACCATTCATTATAGAGAAAATTTAGGTCATCAATTTATATGTATGTTTAATTTTCATAACATGTCAAATTATGATATTTCTATCAATATTCAATTGTGTAGGTTTCAATTCAAACCAATTTTAACCCATGTTTCATGAGTATCAGTTCACATGAGACCATCTCTACAAAAATGAATGGTCCAATTAGCACTTGTAGTGTAGGAAATTGTATACCCTTTACAATTTCATACTTTGTTTGGGTACCTTAATTGTACTTAATTAATCTCCTAATTTACCAAATTATGTATTCAAGAGCTTTATTCATCTCATTTTCCCAAAGGGAAACCAACATTTAATTAATGAAATCATTATTTTATTCACATTGGAAAATGAGTGTCTTATATTTTTAGGCTAGGATCCATTCGACCAAGGGATAATGGGTCCCCTATAAGTTCTAGGAACCATTTTTAAATATGTTTTTGGAAGTCTTTTATTGATTCAAATTTCATATGCAATTGTTAGATTTTGGAATATAATTTTTGGGAGATTAGATAACACCTATAAATACATAGTATTTTTATCAATTTAAATATAACACACATGATCACATATTTTCAAGAGAAAAGATTATTGTCAAGAACATTAAAGAGAATATTTATCAATCATTTTTTGTATAATTCAAGATCCTATCATCATGTTCAAGCTTATGTGTGTTCATACTGTCTTGTGAACGCTAATATGCTTTTTTCATCCTCAAAGAATCCAAGCATTCAAGTATCACAATAATCAAGCAAAGCAAGATCAAGTCCTTGGAGTTATGTATTTGACTTCAGTCCTCTGAGGTAAGCCATTAAAGGTTTGGTGAGTTGCAACAAGCAAGTGTTCATTCACCATTTCCTCCCCCATTGCCATTATTCTTCTATCAAGGTTTAATTACCAAACATCATGTTTGACTAATGCAAACCCCTATTAAAATGAAACAATATTTTCTTCTTTGCATGCAAAAATTATAGGTTGAAGAAAGATTGTGAACCGTAGATTTTTGGCTCCCATGTACTTCTTTAGCTCTTCTAGGGTTTTTCACCTAAAAGGAGAGAGATATGGCCAAAAATACTAAGGGTTCATTCAAATTAGGTTATGTACGATGTTTTTTAGGCTAAATGAGATTATCTAAATGCAGCTAAACTATGAAATTGGTTGATTAATAATGTAAAACTATTGAAATGCAAAAAATTTAGAAAACACATTGTGTAATGCAACAATGAACTAGAAATGAATGCAACACTCAACAGAATTGAATCAAACTAAATGTATGCACCTAGATCCTTGATGAAGACCATAAATTACATTTGAAATGAAAATGATGTTTTTCAGGCCTGGAGGGACTCATTTGCCATTCTGGGTGAATCATTCCCAGTTTTATCAAACAAAGTCGAAACCTGTTTCTATCAAAAGGGTGTCAGAAAATGCAGAAAACACAAAACTAACCTAGAAATAGGACTTATTCACAACCCATGGAAAATGAGTCCACTTTTTAATTTTTGATTATTCAAAGGTAAATTATGAATCTTCTGATCTCCACTTTGACTTCCTACAGGTGTTCGCTTCTAAAACTATGATTTACAGGTTTGAAAATGAGATTTTGTTGACATTTTGAATTTTTGAATGAGAATAAGACTTGTGAAACCTTTGAAATTGATCTTCAATGATTTATGAGCTTCCAAGAGTCCTAGATCTACAAACACACAAGTCAAGAGAGAGAAATGTTGAATGTTAGGGCACGTGGGTTTTCCTTGGTCAAACCCTGTTTAGGTAATTAAACCAAAATGATGAAAGAAAGTAATGGAACATGAAATAATGGAATTTATTATCTTTCCATGATGATAGATCTTGTATTTTTTGCAACAATGGAGGAAGTTTCAATCCTTGAATGACTTTTGGAGATTTCTTGATGCCTTGCAATGATAAAACCCTAGGTTGCTTGACTTGAGATGAAAGATTGGTGGATGAATAATGAAAAATGGATGTGAATTAAGAAAATGAGTCTAAAAAAGAGTTTAGAGAGTTGATTTTATAGTAAATTCACCTATTTTACCTGTTAATACCTCATCACAGGCTGACATGAAGCAATATTAAACTCAAATTTCACTTTTTCCCGCTCAAAGGTCAAAATTGAGCCAAATGGGACTCATTCGCCACACATGGTGAATGGGTCCCACCTATATGGGATGGATTCTCCATGCATTGTGAATGGGTCCCATAGGGGCCAATTTGATAGCTCAAATTCCAAGAGATAAGGAAATAAGGTCTAAAATGCAACCTTGTCGGGTATTTCATCAATTTAAGCCTTACGATGCACAATATGGATTAATAGGGGCCTATTAGTGGTGATGTAAAGGTTAAATAGGGCTTGGTACACATAAATCAATGTGAAAGAGTTATTAAGTACACTTTACAACACTAAAATGAGATCCACATAGCCTAAGAAAGCACAAGAACCAATGTGAATGTGTAAGGCACATTACAAGACTAGTTTAACATTAAATTTATTTCACAAGCCTTCTATATTGGTGTAATAATGTTATTAAACACATTTTATAACATTGAATTAGGGATAAATAGGTCCATTAAGTCTAGAAAAGTGTTAAAGTATCTTACAACACTTTATAACACCTTTACAAGACGTCGTCAAAAGCATGTTATTTAATTTATAAGGACCCAACACCTAGTGTGTATGCATAAAATGCCTCAAAAAACCTAAATAAAGGCCTCATTAAGTCTAATTTATCATGAATTAATCCCATGTCAAGCAAAGGGTCCATTTTTCTATGACACATTTAGCTCCCACTTTAGTGAGAGGATGAACTTGCTTCAAAATCACACTAAAGTAGATATTCAAGATAAATCCAAGTTTACAAATGCAGATGATAGAGAATGAAAAAGATCAAAGGAGGTGGCCATGCCCTTAGGATCAAAGATCCTAAGTCAAACCATCAAGATACAAAATCATGCAATGGCAAGAACTAGAAGAGAAGAAAAATGAGGTGGAAAAGATGTACTCACTTTGGGGCCACAAAACTTCAAGTCATCTTTGGGGTGAGAAAGCTAAAAAGGTAAGGTACATACGCTTGTTGGTATGCACTCACAAATGCAAAGGTGTCTATGTGGAAAATTCATGCCACTAGGTGGGCTTCCCACTCAACCATATCAAAGTTATATATCTCCTGATAACTTTAATAAGGTTCCACAAGGGAAAATGATTTTTGAGCTCTATGAGGTAAGCAAAAATTTGTATGCTTGACACTCATAGACATTGTTAATGAAAAATAGAGAAAGGATTGTTCAAAATGATTTTTCTTTCTTCGTGCAAGGCCTCATCTTAGGGAACATCATGCTTAATGTCTCCAAGAGAGGATAAATGGAAATGATCTCATTTTGTTTCCAAGAGAGGGTAGGTGCAAGGTATCATCCTAAACAACATTGTACCTAATGTTTCCAAGAGAGGGAATCACAAGAAAAAGAAAATCACACAATGAAATGTGAGTGGTGATATATGCCCCCACTTTAAATTTTTTTCAAGCATCGGTACTGTGAGCAATTGCTTTAAAGTAGAAGAAGAGAGAAGAAGACATGTGAAATTACTCAGAAATCCCTACGCTAATTCATATGTTTCTGTTAAGCTGCATCATGAACAAAAGAAGTATGTCATATGTGATCCAACTTAAGGCATGTCCTCCACATCCCAAGCTTGCTCTTATGTATTAATGAAGGGTTAACAACTAGCCAAAGGAGGAAACCACAAGTGACATATGAGGACAAGGCTATCGAACCCCTTTCCCCCACTTAGTGCAGGAAAAAGGTGAGCCAAAATGATTAATGAAATGCATGCTAGAGTGAAAATCAATAGAAATTAGAGGAATGAAGTTCCCCCACATAGTGAAGCATACCAAACTCTTGAAAATTTTGTATTTTATGACTCAAAGCATTACATTCATTAGTGGAGTTTCCATGAACTCTATGATATGCACAAAATGAAGTCTTGGAATAGAATTTCTTTCGATTTCTTGGGGGGAGGTTGATCAAGTGATCTTGGAGGAGTCTCAAAAAGATACTCTCTTGATCAAGAGAAGAAGGTGGTCTTGTAGTTGGTGTCAAAGATACATCTTTCTTAGTAGTAGATATCATACTTATGCAAGTGTCTCTAGATTGTTATATTTTATTCTTTCCATTATAGGAAGGTATAAAATCTAACAAATTAAAATCATGAACATTTTATGAGATGACATTTACATTAAGCGAAGGTGTAGTTGTGTGTTGCATGTTTGGTAAAGGATGATGTTTAAGACCACTAGCTATTAAGGATGATTTAGGAGTGTGTTGTGTGTTATTGTTGATGTTCAGTGAAGGTTGGGACAAAGGAAAATAACCAAGACCATGGGTTTTTTGTTGTGTGTTAGGCTCTATAGGGTTGCAGATACCTTGTTCTTGAGCACCACATCCTTTTCCACTATATCCCTATTATTTTATGAGTTCATACCCTTTTCCATAAAGCTGTTTCATTGCTTCGAAATCAGGCGGTTGTTTGTTATTGTGTTCATCAAAGGTTGTTGTGTAGTTTACTTTGTATTATAAAGTGGTTGAGGTCGATGCTTTTGAAAGATCTTCTAAATTTTGTGTTGTCATGATGGTTGGTTGTTCGTGTTTCTCATCTTTCATTTTTGCAATTATGTATTCTCCCATAGATGGTGTGAATTCTAAGGATCCCCAATTGTCACCAAATAGTTTAGATGTCGATTACCCATCATTGTGTTCAATTTCAAGAGGATCTATGTTAGATGTTGGAATCAATGTTTTCAGAGCACTTGTAGCTCCTTTCTCAAGGTGCAAGTAACTTTCAAGCTTAGAATTGGCTTCAAATTGATAAATGTTATTATTATAGACATGTTTCATTATACGATGAAGGGTTGAAGGGAGTGCACTCATCTCATGAATCCATTGTCTTCCTAAAAGAAAATTGTATGAAAGATCATAAGGCATGACATGAATAGAAGTTTGCAAAGTAACCACCCCAACTGTAATAGGAAAAGTGATTACACTGAGCGATTACTTTGTTGAATTATCAAATCCTCAAATAGATATAGAATTAAGTATTATTTATGACTTGTCAACATCTAATTGATCAAGGAGATTCACATTACACACATTAAGCGAAGAACCATTATCAATAAGGGTTCATTTTATCCCTATCCGATTGTATTGAGAAATAATCATGAAAGCTTCATTTTGTTTTTGCAACTCTAAAGGAGGGAGCTTATGTTGATGGAAAGTAATTTCTAGATTAGTTTGATTCGTTCGATGGGTTAAGGCTGCTACATCATTTAGAGTTGTACCAGGAGGAACATTAATTTGGTTTAAGGTTGTTTGAAGAATATTTTGGTAATTTGGTGAGTTCTGAAGTAAATCCCAAAGGAAAATATTTGTAGGAGTATTCTTTAATTGTTCAACGAGATCATACTCCTTTGTATGGGGATGTAGTGATGATCACTAGGTGGATTGGGTAAAGGTAAGGAGGGTGGGATTGGTTGTGGAGATTGCAGATTATTTTGAGTGTTATATGTATGAGAAACAATATCATAACTTGGTTGCTGCGACAAATTATTTTTGGGGGGGTAGAGGGTGTATCGGGGTTGGTTAGAGAGGTGAAGTTTATGTGAAGGTGGGTAAATAATAAGGTGAGGTTTATGGTGAGTTTTTTGTTTGTGTGAAGGTGGGTAAAGAGTAAATTTGGGTTGTTTTGAGGTGGAGGTTTATGTGAAGCCTGGGGATAAAGGATAAGTTAAGGTTGAATAATGTTAACATCCCATAATAAGTGAGAGTCTTCATTGTCTTTGAAGGGTATGTTATCTTTGTCTTGGGTTATAATATCCTCCCCAAAAGGAGAGTTCTTAGGAGAACAACAAACCACATGTTTGTTACAATTAAGGTTTGGTTCATCTAAAATAACTTCATCACAACCAAGGGAGTTATTAATGGTTGAATGTGTTTGATTATTGATAATGGGGTGATCAGGGGAAGACCTTATGCAATGATTCGGTGTGTGTAATGTCTCATTCTCTTGTTCCATATTATCCACCCTACTAGGAGAGCTTGTAATATGTTCATCTAAGGTTGAAATGTTCAAAGTAGCTTCATCACAAGTGGGAGAGGCATCAAGAGAAGAAAAAGAATCACATTCTTGTTTTTCAATTACTGGATCCTTTTGATTAAGTGTGTATTCTTTGATGGGGGAAACATTAGGAAAGGGAGCAAAACGATTCTCATGATTATCTTTGATTACCTCCATTTGTCCAATAATTTCATCCAAAATAGGGGAAGAAAAATAAAGAGGATTGTTGAATAGATGTTAAATATTTGAGCATCTAATCTCAACATATCCTTGTCACAAATAATGTGATTGCAATGATTACTAACAAAAAAATTCTCACAAATAGGGCATGAGTTGGGAGATGAATCTATGGTCTCATCGTCATGTTGTGTTGTGTGATATTCATGATTACTTAGTTTGATGTAATCTTCTATAGTAATGTTATGTCGAATAGGAGAGGTAAGAGGAGAGAAACAACTCACATTGTCACAACTCTCATCAATTGGTTCTTCTAGCACTAAAATATCTGCTTCACAAGTGTGAGAGATAATAGGAGAAGAACAAATGTAAGTTTTATGAATATCCAAGGTTTCTTTCACTAAACCAACCTCATCCAGAAAAGGGGAACTAGGAGAGGTATCTATGATGAACAAAAAGAGAGGGGAAAGGACCTCATATTCATATGCTTTTAACAAAAGTTTCTTACAACATGCAATAATATCTAAAAAGAGAACATGTAAGATGAGAACTATAGAATTTTGTAATGAAAACATGATGGAATGATTAATCCACAAGCGTGAAATGTAACAATGTGAAAGTAAAGATGCAAATGAAGAATAATGTTTCAAATTTCAAAGGTGACAATTGACTGATTACGAGATGTAACAGGATGGGAATGCAAAATTGAAAGTTAAACTGTGCATGAAATGAGCTAATTAAGGCTAGATTTTATAAAATTCATGTTACAAAAATGCAGCTAACTAATATAGGTAGGTTAAGGCACCAAACGAAAGCTAAAAAATAGAGTTGAGTTATGTACAATGTTGTTTCGGGGGTCAAAAGGGATTGATTCGCCCAAGGTGAAGAATGAGTCCCATTATGGACTTTTTCCAAAATTTTCAAAAAAATTTGACTGATTTTGATGGTTTCTAAGTGTTATGATGCAGACATAATTGAAAAATGTAGAATTTTAGAGAGTGGAAATGAATTTAGATGCCAACAATGCAACCCAAATGCACTTTTTATGAATGCAAAAATTTAACACCTAGCATCCAAATGAATCATGCAAACCCTAATGGAAGCTAGATATATGATGATGAAAGGACTCAAAATCAGTCAATAAAGCATTCAAAAAGTGCGATCGCCAAAATGAACTATAGATTTTTGGCTCTCATGTACTTCTCTAGCTCTTCTAGGGTTTTTCACCTAAAAAGAGAGAGGGCCAAAAATGATAAGGGTTCATTCAAATTAGGTTATGTATGATGTTTTTTAGGCTAAATGAGATTATCTAAATGCAGCTAAACTATGAAATTGATTGATTAAGAATGTAAAACTATTGAAATGCAAACTTGTTTGAAAACACATTGTGTAATGTAACAATGAACTAGAAATGAATGCAACACTCAATAGAACTGAATCAAACTGAATGTATGCACCTGGAACCTTGATGAAGATTGGAAATTACATTTGAAATGTTGTTGACAATTTTTTTAGGCTTGGATGGACTCATTAGCCATTCTAGGTGAATCACTCCCAATTTTGTCAAATTGAACCGAAACTTGTTTCTATCAAAAAGGTGTTAGAAAATGTAGAAAACACAAAACTAACTTGGAAATGTGACTCATTCATCACCCATGGTGAATGAGTCCACTTTTTAATTTTTGATTATTCAAATGTGGATTCTGAAGCTTCTAATTTGCACTTTGACTTCTTATAGGTGTCCACTTTCGAAACTCTAATTTACAGGTTTGAAAATGAGATTTTGTTGATATTTTAACTTGGTGAATGAGAAGAAAACTTGAGAAACCTTTCAACTTGATCTTCAATGGTTTCTAAGCTTCCAAGAGTCCTAAATTTGCAAACACACAAGACAAGAGACAAATGTTGAATGTTAGGACATGGGGGTTTGCCTTGGTGAAACCCTGTTCAGGTAATTAAACCAAAATGATGAAAGACAGTAATGAAATATTCAATAATTGAATTTATTACCTTTCCATCATGATAGATCTTGTATTTTTGCAACAATGGAGGAAGATTCAGCCCTTGAATGTCTTTTGAAGATTTCTTGATGCCTTGCAATGATAAAACCCTAGGTTGCTTGACTTGAGATGAAAGATTGGTGGATGAATAATGAAGAATGAATGTGAATAAAGCTAATGGATCTAAAAATGAGTTTAGAGAGGTTTTTTTATAGGAAATTCACCTATTTTACCTGGGTATGTGTAGGATCATCATGGAAAAAATAGGCCCTTAAGTGGCAAAAAAATCAGAAAAATCAGAGTTAGGCAACTTGACGTAAAAATTTGAGTAAGTTATCTATATTATTTCAAAAATATGTAAGAATATAATTTGTATCAAATTGAATGTAGTTTCTAAACTAGTAGGTTTGTTTAAAAAAAAAAAAAAAGCTATTTGGTGAAAATTTGAAATTTCAATGCAGAGTACTTAAATTTCAGGAGAAAAAATAAGTAGGTGTCTGTCTGACCACCCTAACCATAATAAAATGATAATTTTTTATAAGATTTTATATATAAGTAGAGGACCCATGTCCCAATTTGATGCATATTTTTTTGTATTTTTTTTCCAAGTAAATAATTAATTATGAATTTTTATTACAACTTTTAAAAAATATAAAACTCTTATGTCTGACCACCTTAACTTGGTCAAAAAATTTATGAAATTCAATTTTTATTTTTTTAATCCTATAGTATGCAAAGCATAGAATGTGACACTTTTTTTGGATTCAAAAAATGTGATACCGTTTGAAAGCTATAGGTGTTTTTCAATCAGTCTATCAATTAGGACTTTAGTCATAATTTGAATAGAAAATGAATAATAATTACTTATTAAATTCAAAGTAAAGCATAATTTATATTTGTGTAAATTTGAGAATATCCTTTAAAAACCCTTTTCGTTTCATCAATTTTGGGTAAAAAAAAGTTGTCAAGCGCATATCCATCATATTGCCACTTTTTGGCCCATCATGATCCTGCACATACCCACCTGCTAATACCTAATTGTAGGAAGAAATGAAGCAATATTATTTAACTCAAATTTCACTTTTTTCCTGCTCAAAGGTCAAAATCGATCCAAATGGGACTCATTCACCACACATGGTGAATGGGTCCCACAGGTGCCAATTTGACAACTCAGATGCCAAGAGATAAGGAAATAAGGTCTGAAATGCAACCTTGTTCGAGGGTATTTGATTAGTTTAAGCCTTGCAGTGCACAATATGTATTAATAGTGTTCTATTAGTGATGATGTAAAGGTTAAATAGGGATTGGGACATATAAATCAATGTGAAAGTGTGATTAAATACACTTTGCAACACTAAAATGAGGTTTGCATAGCCTAAGAAAGCATAAGAACCAATGTGAATGTGTAAGGCACATTACAAGACTAGTTTAACATTAAGTTTATTTCACAAGCCTTCTAGATTCATGTAATAATGATATTAAACACATTTTATAATGTTGAATTAGGGAGAAATAGGTCCATTAAGTCTAGAAAAGTGTGAAAGTGTCTTAAAACACTTTATAACACCTTTACAAGACATTGTTAAAAGCATGTTATTCAATTTATAAGGGCCAAAGACCTAATGTGGATGCATAAAATGCCTCACAACACTTGAATCAAGGCCTCATTAAGTCTTATTTATCATGAATTATTCCCATGTCAAGCAAAGGTTCCATTTTTCTACGACAAAAATTGAAAATATTGACTTGAGAAATTTTACAATCTTGCATTTGTTGCTTCATTGTTGTCAAGTCACAAAAAAATCAGATTTAGAATTTATTCCCATTTGTTTGATAGTGGAACTTGTACAAATAGAAGCTAAGATGCTACCTTATAGGAGTATAAAAGGAATTTTAGGACCCCTAACCAGGACCCATTCACCCTAGGGAAAACCTTGTTGAACACCTAAAATATTGAGAGGAGGGATGAATATGTATTCTATATAACCAATTAGTCATAAACCATCCAATTTTCAAAGTATATCTAACTCCAACAATAAATGAAAGCATGAAAGGAATCACAAGATCACATAACATATGAACACCAAGATTTTAATGTGGAAAATCCAAAAAGGGGAAAACTATGGTGAGGATTAGCTCACAATATATTATAACAGGTTATAAGATATTACAAGGGATCACTACTAGGACACACTATCCTTATAAGGCTGATAGCTAGAGATGGATAGAAAAAAAAGAATGGCTACACAACCAAAGTGTGAATTGATACAAAGTGCACCTTCCTTGTGTTGAATTTAGTTCCTTTGAAGCTTTGAATACAAAACATTACACTGCTTAGATACCACTCAACAATCATACCAATTATGCCCTTATTCTAATCTCACACAATTAAATTCACATGTTTGAACATAATGCCATATTTCTCACACATCACATTAAATTTTCATGTCGTCTTACAACTCAACAATGTCCTACATATATAACCTATTACATTTGCATACATCAATTAGGTCGACCTCATTAGATGTAGCCCTATTTTAATTCAAAGTCACCTTGGAAACTTCAAAGTTGAATCAAAAAATTTTGCATGCTCAAATCAACTATGAAACACTTAATACAAGTGGGCATGGACCTAAAATAGATCCCTTCATCTCTACAATACTTATTTAATATTTTCAATACATATCAAGTATTAGGTCAGCCAAGAGTTAAACCTAATCACAAAGTAGGCCAACTAATTACACACCAATGATCCATGAGATCATATAATCGCTTGCCATATGGAATATATAGAGCGCTTATATCTATAAACTATTTTCCAAAATTGTATAACCTGATTCTACTTACTGGAGGGATGCAGACTAGATTACACATCATTTGCACTGCATAAAGCCAAAAATTGTATATCAAACTTCTATTACTTGTACTTTTCAACCAATTTACCCCAAATTGCTAAAATTTTGATGATAGGTGCATTTAGTGATCCTAGATAGCATACTAAAACCTCATAACCTGATCTTATAACATGAACAATTCCATATCAAAATATCAAATTAGAATATATAGATTTTGTTCATTGGATTAGGGAAAACTATCAACAAAAAATGTTGGCATCAATGACAACACATCAAAGAGTTTTGTCTTCATTCTTTCAACAATATCCCCATTTTTCATTGAGGGTAATATGTTCCAAAAAAGAATCTCTAAAAATAAAAGCATACACCACCAAAACTTCAAGCATACATGATCTCCCTCTTTAAGCATCATCTCTCCCTTTATTTGATTTATCAAATCATCTTCAAACATCTACTCAATTATTTTACATTTTTCTCAATTCTTCTCCCCCTTTGAAATAAAGGAAAAAGAGTATTCTAAAAACACACATGTAGGCTCTAAAAAAACTGAAAAACAATTGAAACAAACTAACTCCTCCTTAGGGAGTTATCCTAAAAATTTGGATTAAAACATATGTACAATGGAAAACTGAAAAAAATGAAAGAATATACAAGAAAAATGTTCATCGGGAGGAGGAACCTTCTAATTCCTCAAAAAAAAGTTCCAGGAAGATTTTCCTTCATTATAGATCCTTTTGATAGCAACAAGTGATTTGTACATTGATTCCAACTTAACTAAGCTCTCCTCTCCCTCTTCTAGAGTATTGGGATTTAGATTTATCTTCTCAAGCTTTTCTACTTTAGAAAGGCCCACTTGATACAGAAATGTGCTTGTCCTTCACCAAATCCCCAAGCTATCCAAATCTCCTAATTATTTCTTCTTTCTATCGTTGAAGGGTGAAGAACTTTCTTTTTAAATCTGTAATGGAATTCCAAGAGATGTAATCTCTATCTTGTGTAGGGTAAAAGGTACTGGAGGTATTAGATATTTGTGACTCAATAGAGTCTATTAGGTCCTTAATTCCTTGAGTGGCATCCATCCACCTCATGTGGCACAAGAAGAATGTTTTAGCTTCATCTTCACTCTTTCACTTCCTTCATACATTCCTTTACCTTTTGATGGGTGGATGCACATCTGTCCTAAAACTCAAGTAACCTCTTCTCACCAAGTCTTGATTCAACTTCTTTCTCAATATTCTCCTTTAGACTAGAGGTATACCACTTGAGAGTCAACTAAAAACCAAATTTTCAATAGGTGTTAGAGAATTGTCAATTGTAGCACTAGGGGTAGCATCCTGTATAGACTTGATGGCATCATTGATCTATTCAGTCCCCTTCTAAATAGTCTCTATAATCAATTTTCTCCTGCAGGCATGAAAAGTGTCTTCAATCTCCAACCTCTTCATAGGTGGGAGGGTATGTGCAGGACCATCATGGAAAAAACAGGCCCTTAAGTGGTGATGAAAATTCAAAAAAATCAGAGTTAGG
Source organism: Sequoia sempervirens (assembly GCA_007258455.2). NCBI lineage: Eukaryota > Viridiplantae > Streptophyta > Pinopsida > Cupressales > Cupressaceae > Sequoia > Sequoia sempervirens. Next base: position 7,643 of record VDFB02027468.1, on the reverse strand, counting down.
AAATTTAACATAAAAATCTGAATACGTTATCTATATTATTTCAAAAATATGTAAAAATAGAATCTGTAGAAAATCAAATGTAGTTTCTAAACTACTAGGTTTTTTTTTAAATCTATTTGGTGAAAATTTGAAATTTTAATGCGAGTAGTACTTAAATTTGGGAAAAATAAAAAGTAAGTGTCAACGACCACCCTAACCACAATAAAATGATAATATTTTTTTATAAAATTTTAGATATAAGTAGAGGACTGATTTCCCAATGTGATGCATATTTTTTTGTAATTTTTTTACAAGTAAATAATTAATTATGAATTTTTTATTACAAAATTTCAAAAATATAAAAACTCGTATGTTTGACCACCTTAACTTGGTCAAAAATTAATGAAATTCATTTTTTTTTTAATCATATAGTATGTGAAGCATAGAATGTGATGCATATTTCAAATTCAAAAAATTTGATATTGTCTTAAATTTATAGATGTTTTTCAATAAGCCTATCAATTAGGACTTTAGTCGTAATTCAAATAAAAAATGAATAATAATAATTTATTAAAATCAAAGTAAAGCATAAATTATATTGGTGGAAAGCTGAAAATCTCCTTTAAAAAACATTTTTGTTTCATCAATTTTGGGTAAGAAAAAAGTTGTTAGCCACATACCCTACACATACCCATCATATCTCCACTTTTTGGCCCATCATGATCCTACACATACCCGACATCTTATTTAGATCTATACTACTTTGGTGTGACAAGAGTTGTATCAACTGGGGAGGCACTACAAGTTGAAATCTCATATTTTTTATTAAAAGGCCCTTAAATGATTTACCACATGATTCTTCAAATGACTTTGGCAACTCTAGGGTTTTCTGAGGTCCTTCTTCATTTCTTTCAACCTCAAATTCTTCTTTATTTTCCTCTTTCTCTTTTTCCTCTTCTTTACTAGAGGTATCTTCCTTTTTTCTTTTCTTTATCTTCATCCTCCTTTTTCTCCTCATCATATTTCTTATTATCATCTCCTTTTTATCCTTGTCCTCCTCCATTTTGATTGTTTCTATTTTAATTTCCTATCTCCTCATTCTATTTATTAGCATCATCATTAGCATTCTTTTGTTTTTCCTTTACTGGCTCTTGTTTTGTATTATGATTTTCATTATTTGCATAGGTTGCATCTTTAGTATCTTTCGTAGGATCGTTTGTATCATCAACCACATTCCCTTAAACATCATCAGATGGAATTTCTTCTACATTGTAATCATTCACTTCTTCTAAACTTCTTTGAAAACATGAAAATTGGTAATCAAAGGAATGTTTTCCTTTGCATCAATAACTTTATACTTGTCAAGCTCTTTATGTTGAGATGTTCTATATGATGAAGCTACAATCATCCCAAATTTCTCTACTATATCTCTTATAGTGTTCTTTGTTTCTTGCTTTATCTTTTTTGTGCTATCCTTTTCTCTACCCATTAGAATGGTGACCCTTTGTATATGCTTCAATCAATGTGGATTTGTAATTTTTGGGTAAAGAGGATCCAATTTCCTCTAGAGCATCAAATTTCATCTTGCCATCTACTTCAACTACTTCTCACCTTCTTTCCACTAAGGCTTTCCATATCACATTAGTTGCATTCTTCCTAATGTTGTTCATGTCTGTATCTAAAATTATGATATACTATGTGATGGTTTTAATTATTTTTTTCTTGTCTTCCTCATCTACTTCATCATACAATTTTATAGTTTCTTCTAATAGACCATCATGATCTAACATATTATTAACCAAAAAATCCAACTTTATTTGGTGAATGAGCTCTTACCAAAGGATTTTTTGTCTTTTTCTTTTCAGGATTTGAAGTTCCTTCCTTTGATTTATTCTCCTTCTTAGATTTCTTGTTGATGTGAATAGAGAATGCCACCTTTTCCTTTTCTATCTCCTCTTCTTCAAAGGTGTCAACAATATCAGTCCTGGGCTTCTTTACTTCAATGCGAGCCCCTTGTAAGGCACCTTCACCACTTGTAGAGACACTATTTCTCCTTTTTCCTTTTAGTTGTTCTTCTTCTTCTATAGCAGCACTCAGGTTTTTCTCTCTAGATAATTTTTGTTTCATCCTCCTTCCAAGGGTAGTACAGGGTGCTATTGGAGGTATATTATTCCTTTTAATAGTCTGGGTGTTGGGTCTAGAGGATGTAGTTACTACTTTTGATATCAGAGCACTAGGCTCCACCTTCTTTCCTTTAACAATTGTTGTACCAGAGGATTTTGGAAATGCAGAGGTAGGGGTGGAAGCTATTCTTCCATATCTTCATGGTCTGAATGACTCACTAGCTTCTTTCACATCCCTTTCTACTACAATTTCTCTTAACCCATCTACTTCTCCCTTTGAAATTCCATGTAGTGCAAAGTATTGATCTACTTGTTTTGTTACTCTTTTGTTTCTTGCAGGTGTTGATCTCTCCAAGTGCTCTTCAATTGAATTTTCCTCATATGTTCCATTTCTTGCCAAGGAGGGTTCCTTAGGACTCTTTAGTAATAATTCCATATATACTTATTTAATCTTTTCAATACATATCAAGTATTAAGTTGGCCAAGAATTAGACCTAACCATAAAATAAGGTAACTTATTACATACCAATGATCCATCTAATCAATCATCATTCATCATCTAGAATATATAGAGTAATACCATATATATACCATTTCCCAAAATTGTATAGACTAATTCTAATTATTGGATGGATGCAGACAAGATTACACTTATCCATTTGCACTATATAAAGCCAAAAACTGTATGCCAAACTTCTATTACTTGTAACTTTTAACCTGTTTATCCAAAATTGTTGAAATATTGATCATAGGTGCATTTAATGATATTGAATAACATACTAAAACCTCATAAGTTGATGTTACAATATGAGAAATTTGGACCAAAATACAAAATTAGAATATATATATTTTGTTAATCGGATTAGGGAAAACTGTCAACAAACAATGTTGGCATCAATGACAACACATCAAGGGGTTTCTTCTTCATTCTTTCAACAAACCTATCCGTCAACAAATCTCAGATCCTACTTTCAGTGACTAGTAAATGTTTCCTAACCCTTCTCAAATCTACTTGTAAACTATGGTTTTAGTTTATGTACCTTCAAGAATTTTAATTTCATATTCTCTAGGTCTTATATTTCATGTAGTTTAGGCATTGCATATCACTTCAAATTGGTTTTAGATATATCCCATTATCTCGTCTCCTTGTGATCTCTTCCCTATTGAAATGCCCCTAGGGAAAGACACCTATTTAGGATCTCTAAAGTCCTATTTGGGAACCCTCTTTCCACAAATTTTATTTTGGTGAACCTGTAATTGTTCATCATACCTTTTCTGATTTGGAGACCTTTGAAACCCTAGATCTAGGTTGTGCATCATCTTATCTTTCATTGTATTTAGGGTTACATATTATATTTATTCATCATTTAAATTCATAAAAATCTGAAAACATTGCATACTTTCTACATAGTATATTGCATTAAAGTGTGTTTCCATCATTTAGATCAGCATTTAATTCATAATTGCATTAAAAAAATTATCATTTTGTTCATACATTATCATAAAATTTTATTTGCATTTTCATCATATTTCTAGAAAACCTATCACTAAAGAAAATGTTTGTTGTCAGGAAGCGTGAGCTTAAACATCAAGTTAAACATTAAAAATTATTTTTTCCAAACCCATGTCCTAGGGATCATTTTCCCTAGGGAAAAAATGTCCTATCTGTTGCAAGTATGATAGTGTTTTCATTGATCTCAACAAGAAGTCTACTCACTGGTGTTGTCATTCATGTCAACTATGGGATTAATATATTGAGGATATTGAGGAAATTGTAAAAAAGAGGAAAGTAGAATGATGGAGGTTGTGCATATGTAGTTGAGACCTTGAGGAAGTACATGGAGATATGTTTTTATTCCAACATTTGAAGATGAGTTGGAATGATGAAATGAGCTGAGATGTTGTCTCTGGTACTTGGTTTCCAAGTGCTTTTGAGGAAATTTGATAAATAGAGAAAAATGTATTGTGTAAAGGGTTAATGTGAGCCCCAGTATTATGCTCCACATTTCTCCCATGTTGATGTTATGCTTGTGTAGATCTTACAAGTTATTCAAGGCTTTTAGAGGTTGCTATATACAAAATTTGGATTTCTCAATCATTGTACAATGCAAGATATTTTCACTAGTAAAAAAACCAATTGTTCAATAATGTTGTCTATGGCCTAGGAGAAATGTATTTACTCCATATTTCTCCATTGTTTAGCTTCAATTTTTGCAGATTTGGGAAGTTTCTTATAATGCTTATATATTTTTGTATTCAAGGTTTTACTTGAATTGATGCAACATAGAGTGAGTTTCATTTATCAGTATGCAAGTAAGGATTACCAATTGTTATGAGTTGAATAATTTGAATGATGTGTGGTTGATGAAGTGTTTGATGAATCTTAAGTAGTTCATGAAGTATTCTAGATAATGTTCAAGTGAATAATGTTGTATAAAACTTTTAGATCGACTTAAGGAAGCCTGTACTTAATGTTTATGGTGTTTAACATAAGTATTGGACAACCTTGTATTTAACACTACATGCAAGCTTATGAAGTTTTTTGAGGTTTTTTTGGATTTAATTGGGTTGTAATTAAGGATATTTGTAGGTCTCCTTCATTCATATCCACTACAAGAATGTTTAGGTGCCAACCTATTTTGAATTTGTATGTATAACAACTAGTTGTTGACCTTATTTGATGGTCTTCATGGTTTTTGAGGTTGAGGTTGATATAAATAAGTGTGGTGTTTTTGTAAGTTAAATGATGAATGAAATGTGAATCAAGATAGATGTAAGATCAATGTGAATGAAGTGTGTAATGCAAATTTAAGTAGAGCAGTGCAACTTTTAGCGTTAGGGTTCCTGAAGGCAGTGAGATGAAGGCATCCAAAACCATTCAAGCAAGGTTGTGAGATTTTTGGAGAATTGTGGTGGATTTCCTTATTGCATTGAGTATTTTTCTCTATGTAACATTCTTCTTCTATCTTCTTGTATTTCCTTTTGTGGCAATGAGCTCTAGCTTTGAGCCTTTTGGACAATGTATCCTATTTTGGCAGTAATCCCTTGTACCAGTTTTACAGTTACTTATATTGTGAGCTAATCCTCACCATGTTTTTTCCCTCATTCATTTTCCCATGTAAATTCCATGTTCTCATGTGTATGGTGTTCTGATTTTAGTTTTTGTTGTCTACATTTCATATTTAATCACATTAACAGAATAAAGATTTTGTGAATGCATGTGGATCTAATTATTGTTGAGGGTTTGGAAGGCTTATTTTTCTACAATTAATTCACCCCCGGTCTCAGTTGTCTTGTTCATTTCAACAATCAGTATCAGGGAAAGGTTCCTTGGACAAGAGTTGAACTACTTGATGTAGATCTAGGATGGAAAACAAGATTGCTTTGGAATTTCCTAGATTCAATGAATCAAATTATGCATTCTAGAAGACAAAGATGGAAGGATGTTTTTCTACTCAGAGATATGAGATTGAGAAGGCTTATCAGACTAAATATACTCCACCTCCAAATGGTCTAAGTATAAGTGTGGCAATATAGGTTGATGAGGTCAATGCAAAGGCAAGATATATTATTGTGTTCAAATAGGCATTCAAATACTGAGTTAGTAAAAGTTATGATCTTGAATATTGCTAAAGATGTTTGGGATAAGATATAAAGCATTTATGAAGGATATATGAATGTCAAATAAGTGAAGTTGCAAAACTTGAAGGAATAATTTGAAATGATGCAAATGTCTGAAGAAGAAACAATTAAAGGCTACATATAGAGAGTTATGAGTTGGTAAGTACTATGAGAGGCCTTGGTGCAACAATTAAATAATCTAAAGTAGTGAATAAAGTTATTAGATCACTTCTAGATTGTTATAGTGAAAAGGTATCTGCTATTGAGGAAGCTGTTGATTTTGATAATTATTCTAGAGGTTAGTTAATTGGTACTCTAACTACATTTGAAATGAGAAAATTGAAGGTAAAAAAGGAGAGACTACTTTCAAGGCTAGTAAATTGGAGGTGGGTATGTGCAGGATCATCATGGAAAAAATAGGCCCTTAAGTGGCAAAAAATTTAGAAAAATCAAAGTTAGGCAACTTGACATAAAAATTTGAATAAGTCAAAAATATGTAACAATATAATCTATAGCAAATTGAATGTAGTTTCTAAATTACTGGTTTTTCTTTTTTTTAATCTATTTGGTAAAAAATTGAAATTTCAATGCAGTAGTACTTAAATTTCAGAGAAAAAATAAGAAGTAGGTGTCTATCTCACCACCCTAACCACAATAAAATAATAATATCTTTTATAATATTTTAGATATATGTAGAGGACTCATGTCCCAATGTGATGTATATTTTTTTGTAAATTTTTTGCAAGTAAATAATTAATTATGAATTTTTATTAACTTTTGCAAAATATTAAAAATTTGTATGTCTGACCACCTTAACTTGGTCAAAACTTCATGAAATTCATTTTTATTTTTAATCCTATAGTATGTGAAGCATTTATGTGATGCATGTTTTGGATTCAAAAATGTGATACCGTTTGAAAGCTATAGATGTTTTTCAATCAGTCTATCAATCAAGACATTAGTCATAATTCAAATAGAAAAAGAATAATAATTACTTCTTAAATTCAATGTAAAGCATAATTTATATTGGTGGAAAGTTGAGAATCTCCTTTAAAAAGACTTTTTGTTTCGTCAATTTTGGGTAAAAAGTCTTCAGCCACATACCCATCATATTGCCACTTTTTTCCCATCATGATGTTGTACATACCCAAGTTGAATATTCAGGTGAAGAAGATCTTGATGATTTGGAGGGTAACTTTGTGAGGAAGATGAAAAAAGGCACTGGTAAGTATAAAGGTAAATTACCTTTCAAATGTTTTAGTTGTGGTGATATACTTTGCTTCAAGATGTCCAAAAAGTGCTCTAAGCAATAGGAACAAGGAAAATAAAGGAAAAATGATTAAGAAGGCTTACTATGTGAGAGAATTTGCTAGTATTTCTGATGCTGAATCTGATTATGGAGATTTTGATGATGATGAATGCTTTTTTTTTGTTATAAAAGAATAATTTGGTTCTACTAACCCTAAATTTTTTGTGAAGGAAAGTATTCCAAAGATAAAGGATATGGTTGAAGGTACTTTGGTATGTACTTTTCATGTCAAAGAAGTTAAAAATTACTAGATTGTTGATAGTGGATGCTCTAATCACATGACAAGAGACAAAATTAAGTTTGTTATACTTGAAAAGTATGATTGAGGATTAGTTAAATTTGGAGATGATTTAGGAGATAAGCTTTGTGGAATAGGTTCAATAAATTTTGATGGAAAGCATAACATTGACAGTGTTTATTATTATGATATTGCTATCAGGATTCAACCGTATAGTTTCGAGTCAAACTCATTGACCCATGTTTCATGAGTAGTGGTTCAACAAGAACCCATCTCTCATGATATTGAATGGTCCACTTAGCACTCATTGCATCTAGGTGATGCTCACAGAGGTGAAGCATTGGTCCGGGTCTCCCGGAGTCCCGGGAGGTCA
>VDFB02027467.1:0-11328 GCA_007258455.2 Sequoia sempervirens | reverse complement strand
GTAGTCTATTGCATCACGTTGGGGGAATGCTCTCGTTGGATCAGATTCATGTATTTTATGAAAGTCTTCCTAAAATCCAAAAATATCAGAAAATCCAAAAACAATCATAAAACCAAGAAAATCCAAAAAACATTCAAAACATATCAAAATCCAAAACAAGTCAAAAATTCAAAAATAGAGTCATCTTGTCAAACTATGTCATCTCTAAGATTTGAACGTAGGAAAGGTCAATCTTTGATCATCCCCTTAGACACTTAGGTCAATCCTTTAGAGTCTATCATAAATCAAAATCCATTTGTTCATATCTCATCAATAATTTAGTTTGTGCGAGTCAAACTATGTGGTCTCTGCATGTATAACATAGGCAAGGATAATCTATTGATCAGCCCCCGAGGCCCCTAGCATAGGTCTCTAGGTTAGTCTCTTGCTCAAAATCTCAGAAAACCCCAAAATATTTGAAAATTTGAAAATAAAAACATTTGTAAAACCTTGAAAATACCAAAACAGCCTCATAACATTTCAAAACTCCAAAAATATTCAAATATTTGAAAAAATCCATCCATCTCATCTCGCTTTCACCCGCAATAAAAATTCACTCACAATAAATCATCGTCATCCTCAACCTTTGGTGAAGCAATCAGAAAACAATTCTAGTAGTTCAAAAGTGAAAACTCAAAATGTCAAGGTCTCAAAGTCTAGGTTAGTACGTAAACAAGTTGGTCAACTCTTTGTGTCAATAGCCTATCATCCAATCAGTCCCAAGTCAATCATCTAATAACATCATGTCCTAGGATGCATCCTTCCTACAATGGACACAAACATCAGGCATCACCGTAGTTTAGTCTTGGCTAACGGTATTGAAGAACATTAGCTTGTTTGTTTACTTTATCTTTGTCTCTTTGACTTATCTTAGTGCACTCATTTTTATGACCTCTCGATGATGTCCAAACAAAAGGACTTAGAGAGAAATGAATGGGGTAGCAAACATTATCCTTTTATCTATTGTGCTTGTTGGATATGCTTGTAATATAACCTTGGTCATGTGTGCTTTGTTTGGTCTGTAGGGAGGGTGCTTTAGGTGTCTTATTGACCCCATAGGAAGGCTTCTATGTTTTGGTTCAAGATGTTTGAAATATCTAAATTGTAGTCTGAATAAGGTTTTGTACCCTAGGTGTGAACAGGAGTACCCATATTTGATTGTCAAGTCAAATTCCATCACACTAGGTGCAACGCCATCCTAGTCCTTTATACCTTGATGCATCGTGCCTATGTGTATTATCAAACATAAGGTAAATGGCCTTTTAAAGTCCCAATTCCTAGTAAGCAAATCATCATCATCATCATTATCATCATCATCATATTTTAACTTGTTGGATTCTCTTCTTTCTTCTATCTTCTTTCTGTGCTAACATGATACCATGACAGTCAATCATCATCGTTAATGCATCCATCCTGTATCCACAAACCATCAACATAATGCATATCATATCGTGACATATAGCAAACACTGATCATCTCACATGCATTGCATTTTTCACCATTGCATAATATAGATTGGTTATTCTAAGCATCTCATAAACCATACATTTACATTTACATTCATTACATAAGCATAAAAGAATCATCACATAGGCATTATTAACTCATATCATGTACATCATCAAACCATTCATACATCATCACATGTACATCATAATATCATTCATTTGCATCTATTACATAATCATATAACGTCGCATACATATCATCCATTTGCATCATTGTATAAGCATTATCATACCATATCAGGTCATATACATAGGCATCATCATAAAATGCATCATCACATAGGTATCATTATAAAAGCATCACTGCATCATATCATGTGCATCATCATGACATCCATAAATGCATCACCATATCATACATGAGAAAATGAAAAAGAATAAGATTGCATCTCATACATTTCATCATCGTCATCCATTAAGTGCATAATATAGATCTGTTAGTCTAAACATTCGCATATCATGAAATTTGCATTATCCATACATCATCATAAAAGTCCATAGAAAAGATACTGAAAAAGAATTGCATCCATAGATCACTACATCACATCATACATCACATCACACATCACATCACATAAGATAGAATCATTTCATCACATATAGACCATCGCATATAGAAAGTAAAAACATCCATCCATAAATGCATAAATAGAATAGAACACATCATACATTAGATTGAATCATCTCATATATCGTCAAAATAATAATACATTGTCATGGAACAAAGGATCAAGATCAAGTGTATAGTACAATCAATACAAGTACAATCGTCCACTGGGCTATCAAAAAACAAGCTCGTGGATCTCAAAAAGAATAATGTCTCTAATAAAGTGAATGAGCTAGCCCTGTTGGTTGCTCCCCTCACCACCCAACCTCTCCCCATGCTCCTCTGGAGGCCTGTATCTTGTCTGTTGCGAATAATCTGAGACTTGTCTCGCTTGAGGCACAGCCTGATGGTAATGTACACGATAATACTCTGCCTCTCAGACGGCCTCTCTGTATGCCTACATGGATACGGTGCTTTGGGAGGAGGATGCAGCCATGCTCTCTAACTATTGTCTTCGGCCCATCTCTTGTGCAACATGTAGCTCAATAGTCTGTCGCTGTTGGATAGCCTGATCCTACTCCACTATCAAGGTCAAGACCTATTGTCTCGCTTGATCTCTCTCCACGGTCAACACATGTATCTGAGCCTAAAGTTGTAATATCTGACCATCCCTAGGGTTTGGCTGTGGTGGTGGCTAGTCCTGGTGACCATCTCTAGGTGGGCTTCGCTGCCTATCCTAGTCCTAGTGACCATCCCTGGGCTGATCCTGGCCATCCGTCTGATCTTTGTGCTACTCAGGTTGACCTCTGCCTCCTCCTCTACCCCAGCCACCATCCCCATCTCTATCTTTTTCAATTTCTCCCCTACCTCCTTGGCCCCATCCCCATCCTACAGCTCGACCTCTAGGTCTCTTCCACGGTATCACGTGCCGGGGCGATTCGATTGAACCCATTGAACAAAACCAATCTTTGTAGGCCTATGTCATCCCCAAGTCCACCTGTCCCTAATCATAAGGCCATGGCCTGACCACTTGCTACATAAAGCTTTGTATTGCATCTACTATAGGGATCATCTAACCCCATGTCATCTCCCTCATAGTATGGAAAAATATTGCCACGTATTTGTCATGGGGATGGTCCTGTGTGTCCCCAAACTAGTGAGCAACATGATCTGGAAGATATCTCTCTATCATGAATTAAGCTTGTATTCCCTACATTAAGATAGTCCTACCTAGAAAAATAATTGTTGTACATCATCATACCGAGCCGAGGCATGTAAGATAAGTCTAGGTGAAATTGTCATCTCATTGATGACTCATTTGCTAATGTCGAAGTGCCTATTGCCTTTTGTGTGAAAGGTAAGAGCACTACTATACCTCCGGATAACTAGATCATCGACTCCATTTCAACTAATTGTATTGACTTTTGATGGGCCGGAAACCGCTACTGATGTGCTCTCATTCTAGATAATAGCAGTCGCTGACTCACGGTTGAAATGCTTTGGATATCGCGATTATCTTGAGCTTCGTGAAGATCATGGTAGAGGGAGGCCAACATTACTGGGCCCCAGGAAAAGCACTCCCTCTGTCGGATCATCCACTCCCAAGAAAGCCCCCATCTTGGGCTAAAGTATTGGTCACGCTGATCTTGTGCCACGAGTCTTGAGATGATCGTAGCCACTATCAATCTGAATGACGGTACCATAGTCCTATACTGCTCGAGCTCGATCTATCCTTCTGAGAAGACGATCTCGTCTAAGCCCATGATCTCATAGCACATGTCTCTCCCAGCATCCACATCATAGATAACTCACTCTCTGAGGATGGGAAAAGGCAGAATATGCCACACGTCCTCCAGGGTCACTGTGGCCTCACCTGTGGGAAGGTGAAATGAAGATGTCTCGCTATGCCGGTGGGTGTCAAAGCACTGGGGTGTGTCACGTCCATTAAGAATAGGTGGCCCGTACCACTCCAGGCCCAATCCACCCAGTGGCTGGAAGTGGAAATCATGTAGTGGGGGATCACAGGTGATCTTCTTAATAGCAGAGAATTTTATGCTTTCCTTGAGAATGGGCCAGCTCCATGTACTCTGCATCAAAAGAAAGTCGTGAGGCAAATTTTGTAAGAGGTGAGATCTTGTTTGAGATTCGTGCAACCAAAATAGCAAATGTGTCGCTATCAGCATATGCGTCATTGTTTGAAACTTCTAAACTGTGCCATTGGAAGCCAAAAAGTTCCAAACACCACCGTTGCCATGCAGTTTGAAAGCGACCTAGTTTGGCCCCTGAGCCTAAATTCCAAATAGCACTGTCGCAACATTGTTTGCAAGTGCGGTAGACTTTAGCCCCTAAACCCTAAATCCTAAGTTGAATTGTCATGGCGCAACTCTCATAAGTGATGTAGTTTAGGCCTATGTGGTGCCGATTTGAGGTTTTCAGTAGTGCTATATAGCACTGCTTGACTTTGTTGACTTTTAAACCCTAATAAATGCACTTAAAAATTGAAAAACAAAGTTAGGACAAGACGACTTACCGCTGGTCCGGTGCCAAGAAGCCTTTGAAACACTCACACGTGCTTGGAAATATGTTGTGGAAGCACGCCTTGTGCCATCTCGATCAAGGATCAAAGCTCAAATCGCAAGATGTCTAAGGGCTAGGTGTGCAAATGAATTGGAAGTGGCCCCTCGAGGCCTATTTAAGCCTAAAAGTTAGGGTTTTTTAACCCTGTTTAGCCGTCCAGCTAGGGTTTTGGACCCCCAAGCCTGTTTTTGCCCAACCGAAAGCCGTTTTGCATCATTTTTTTGCTTTTTTGCATGTTTTTAGCATTTTGGAGCCTTTCTGGACGCGTTGGACACCGTGCCCTCTTTTTTCCGCGAGATCACCCAAAATTAGAGAATTTCATCCGATCTCTCAATGGGAAATATACTTAGAATTTTGAGGCGACAAATTTATTCTTTGAACCAACATAGTAGGTACTTTGCTTTAAAGAGGAGCAAAATGTAGACGCATGAAAAATCACAGGTCACTTGATCCTAATTACTAACACTACTTCATCACAGATGTATAAGCGTAATGTTTGTTAGTATCCATTTTATTGATTAAAATTCATCACGTGCACTCATAGGTAAAATAAAAATTTATCCAGATTAAATTCGGCGTTCCCTTTTAAATTAAATAATTCCATTTTATTTAGTAATCTCTAGATCATTCAATTAGGTAAAATAAATCAATCTTTTATTTTAATCTAGCATAATCTCCTTCTTAATTAAACAAATCAAAATGTTTTATTTAATTAATTTGCAAATCATTTTTCTTTTAGAGGTTTTGAAGTAAATCCCAAAAATATAAATCAAATTGTCACATCAACTAATCTCTCTTTGAATTAATCAAAGCCTGATTAATTCTAATCTTAATCACTCCAATCCTCTAGATTTTGCAACTTGCTCAATAAATCATTTATTTTGATTTATTAAATCTTCTAATTTCTCTCAACATGGCATCAAAAGGGGAATATTCTTCCAAATTTGAAAATCCCTCCAAAGGGATTTGTCCTTCCAACAAGGCATTCAATATCCTGCCATGTCCTTGTTAAATTTGTAGTGGCATTTAATTCATTTCTTTCTCCTTCAACATGTGTCATTTCATAAATTTGAAATTCCACCTAATATCATTTATTGGCATTCACCAAATGTGCTCCACCTTAATCCACTCACATGTTGACAAGTGGCTTCATGCTATTGGTTGGTCTTTTATCCCACATTCATCCATTTTCCCTCATTATCCATTACTCTCATCTATAAATAAAAGGCTCTCACTTTGATTTTGGATCCACAACTTCATTACAAAATCACTATCTTCATATTTAGAGCTAATTTCATCCATTTCATCAAGTGTTCATAGTTTTTATGGTTGCATAGCTAGGTTATGCCAAAATTTCATCAAGGAGCTTCAATAATCAACAAATATTCATCAAGCTTACAAGGGATTGGGAAAGGGCCATTTTCCACATCAAAATGGCACCAATTCCCCCATGGGATTAAGAGTTTTCTTGCTTTAATAGGATTTGATAGCTTTCTCTTGTTGTGTTCTTCATTTATTTCCTATTTTGAGCATTGTAAATGAATTTTATGGGGAATGTTGATTTAACTTGCATATGAATCTAATTGTGTGATTGTTTGTTGTGTTTATGCAGGTCTACAATCGACATTCACACTCACTAATCATGCAATTGGGAAAGGGTTGTCGTTTCACATCAACACAACACCAATTTCAAAATAGGATAAGTTTCAAATGGGTTAGAGTAGGAATTTAACTGTTTTATAGTTTGTAACTTTTAATTTGTACAAATGCTTAGTTTAATATTTTCAATTTGAATGATATTGTTTAGTAGATGCAGGTTTATTTGGGTAAATTATGCTTCAATTCATCATGGATTAAGTGTAATCGATCCACACTAACAACCCTCGTCTCACACCTTGCTTTACCATTTTTTTCATAGGCCTTGATTTCATCATCAATGCTTGAACCATTTGTAGGAACAGTATATTTAGATTCAACTAACTTCCAAACTCCAAACCTTAAAGAAACAACGAAACCTTCCATCCTAGTCTTCCAAAATGCATAATCATATCCATCAAACAAAGGAGCATCCTTCTTGTGTGCCATCCTAGATCTACCTCAAGTGGTTAAGCTTTCTTCTAAGGAACCTTGCTCTGGTACCAATTGTTGAATGCATAAGACAACTAAGAGGGGGATGAATCAGTTGTACATTAAAGCATTTAAACCCTCTTTAACATTCAAATATACATTAGTCCTTAAACACTTAACAACCACTTAAACCCTTATCATGCATTAGCAAAAACATGAGAAATAGTAATGCAAACACATCCAAACACATGATACCACAAAATTTACATGGAAAACCCAAGAAGGGAAAAACCACAGTGAGGATTAGCTCACAATATAAAGTAATTGCAACATTGAATACAATAGGCTCACTATTGAAGGGCTCAGTGCCCAAAAGAAAAGAAGAGCTCACTGTCAAATTACAAAAAAGAAGAATGAAGAATGTTACAATGAGAAATTCATCTCAAAGCAATGGGAAAATCCACCATAGCATCACCAGTACATTCACAGCTTCTCTGAAGAATGTAGACACCTTCTGCTCACTACTTCCAATAGTCTAACACATTAAATCTCACACTGCATTTTTCACTTTCACACTTTACAACTCTGTACTTCGTATCACATACACCATACCATAGTTCTCCATCGACTTCAACACTTATTTATACTATCCTCAACCTTGAAAACAATTGACAAGGTCAACTATGCACCTCAATCGTGCAAATTCAAATTAGGTCGACACTAAGCATTCATGTGGTGTAAAGGAATGAAAGTGGGCCACACCACACCTTAACTAGGACATAAAATCATACATATACACCACACCACGCTTCCACAAACACCGAAGCATTTCCACAATGAGTGTAAACACCTAAGGCTAGCCGAACCTATGTAAACACCATTGAACATTCAAGTACACACTTTCGTAGATCCAAGGATGACTCACGAACAACATACATCACTTGAATACAATCTAAAATATTCCATACACCTTGAAATCCAACAAGTTCCTTCACAA
This sequence comes from Sequoia sempervirens, assembly GCA_007258455.2. Taxonomy (NCBI): domain Eukaryota; kingdom Viridiplantae; phylum Streptophyta; class Pinopsida; order Cupressales; family Cupressaceae; genus Sequoia; species Sequoia sempervirens. The sequence continues at coordinate 3,593 of VDFB02027467.1, read as the reverse complement.
CAACTTTCACCTAAAGAACACACTCATCCTATACACCTAGTTAACTTTACTCATACTGTAACAAATGAATCCAACCTTGCAGAGCACCAAACTTTGAACAACTCATATTGAGGATAGATATGAGCAATATAAGCACGCTTCTAGAACTACAATACCATAAACCAAACTATGAAGAAATGTGGAGCAAAACCAATTTTCCCAAACACCACTACAATACATTGTTCACATACAAGTGAACACAACTTTCTCTGCACAATGATCCAGAACCTAAAACTCTAGATATAACACCTTTAAACACCTCTGATCAACATATCCAAACCACACAAGCAGATCTTTAAACATGAAGAAATACTAAGCAAAATCATATCACTACTTTTCTACACTACACACCTCTCAACCACATTGTTTTCTCTTTTATTCATTTTTTTTTAAAAGCACTTGGAAACCAAGCACCACAAACACATTCTCATCACCTACAATACTTCCTCATTGCAACCAAACCAACTACAACATAGCAACTCAATCACACTCATGATTATCAAAGCAACACTAGAGGTTGACATTAGTGATGCTACTAATGAAAACATAATGCAACTAATCAAAGCATCACTAAGGTTGACATCAATGCAACAACAACATAGATCTGTTGACATCAAAGAAAAAACAAACTACACATACTTGCAACATGCTGGTCTTGGGACCAATTCTCATGTTTGATTCTTCTTAATATGCCTTAGTTCTTCTTCCATAATTTTGATCTAATTTTCATCCTCGCAAGCTTCAATAACTGTTTTAGGTTCTACTTCAGAAAGTAAACAAAATTTTACCTATTCCTCTACCATAGAAAATTTTCTTCTTATCAACACACCTCTACTTTTCTCTCCAATTATTTGATCCTCAAAATTATTTTTTTGCATATACTTAGGATTCTTATGAATCTTTTATGGAGATTCTTCCTCTTCCACTAGCATCTCCTTTTCTTTCTCTTCTTTTTCTTCTTCTCTACAAGAGGGTTCATGAGATTCATATCCTTCTATTAGCATTGAGCTTTGATGTGATTCTTCATCCACTTTGACACTTGCACTTTCAACTATCTTCTTTAGCCTTTTGTTGTAGCACCTATATGCCTTGCTCTTTGTAGAATATCCAAGGAAAATTCCTTCATCTAATCTTGCATCAAACTTTCCTAAGTTTTCTTCTTCCCTCTTGATATAAATTTTTCTCCCAAACACTCTAAAATATTTCACAATAGGAGTTTTTCCATACCATAGCTCATAGGGAGTCTTTGAACTGTTCACTCTTGCTTGTCCTCTGTTAAGAATGTAAACTGCGATATGAATGGCTTCTCTCCAATATACATCTGGTAGATTTTATTCTTTCAACATGGTTCTTGTTGCCTCTTGAACTATCCTATTCTTTCTCTCCACAACTCCATTCTATTGCGGAGTCCTAGGAGCTAATAAATATCTTTTTTATCCCTAATCTTCACAAAAATTGTTAAACTCATTGGAGGTGAACTCACCACCTCTGTTAGACCTCAAACACTTGATTTTTAATTCCATTTCATTCTCAACCATAGATTTGAATGCCTTAAACTTATCTAGAGCTTATGATTTTTCTTTGAGAAAGGTCACCCAAGTCATTCTAGAGTAATCATCTATTAACAACATAAAATACCTATCACCTTGAGAGGTTCTTGTTCTGGTAGGTCCATATAGGTATACATATGCACCAACTCCAAAGGTCTTGTAGTAGAGTATTCCTTAGTTTTGAACCTCTTCTTTGTCTATTTTTCAAATTGACACTCTTTGCAAATTGCATTGATAGGCTTTGTAATTCTTGGCATGTCTCTCACAACATGAGTAGAGTTGATCTTCACTAGGCTATAAAAATTTATATGACACATTCTTCTATGTTATAGCCAACTTTTATTGATTTGAGTCGTAAAGCACTTACCACCAGCACCTTTGAGCCGATAAACATTCCCTTCTATCCTCATTCCCTCAACAACCAAATTTCTAGAGCTTCCTTTTTTTATTTCACAACCATCATCTTGAAATAGTAGATTGTATACTCTACTACACATTTGTCCTACACTGAGAAGATTATTTCAGAGACCCCTAACATAGAGAACATCATCTTTCTTATGCTTTCCATCAAAACTAATCGAATGTTTTCCACAAATCTTAGCAAATGTGTCATCACCAAACTTAACAAAACCACCATCATACTTCTCAAGTTTAACAAACTTACTCGTATCACCTGCCATATAATTTGAGCATCCACTATCAATTATCTAGTAGTTTCTCTCATCTCTTACATGAAAGGAAATCAACATAGTTCCTTTAATACTATGACCTATTTATGGAGCAGTTTCCTTCACACGTCTTATAGGGTTAGTAGAATTAGTTCCAACATTCAAAACCATAAACAAGCATTCATCATTTCCATCATTTGAATAGTCTAATTCCTCATCATCAGATGTACCATTGTCTTCTTTAACATAATAACTCTTCTTGAAATATTTAACTTTATGATCTTTACATTTGTCATTTGAAACTTTGCCTAGACATTTTGAAGCATAATGACCTATCTTTCTACAATTGAAACACTTGAAGGGTAACTTACCTCTATATTTTCCAATGCCCTTTTTTAATCTTTTGACAAAATTTTCTTCCACTTCATCAAGATCATCCAAATCAGATTCATCATTCCTTTCTTTCTTGTTGACTTTAAAAGTAGTTTCTTTTCTTGGAGCATCTTTGTCAAACTCTCTTAATTCAAAAGTAGTTAAAGCACCAAACAATTGATCTCTAGAATATTGATCCAAATTCTGAGCTTCCTCAATAACAAAAACTTTAGCACTATAAGATTTAGGAAGGTTTCTCAGTACCTTTTGCACAATTTCACTTTCCTCCAGTTTTCCACCAACACCATTGATGGTATTGAAAATTTAATCCACCCTTAGCATGTAGCTTGCAATAAATTAATCTTCTAACATCCTTAGGGTTTCAAATTTGGTTTTGAAATTATGCATCTTTGCTTGCTTGACCTTAACATCTCCTTCATAAACTCTCTTCAGCTTCTCCCAAACTTCTTTAGAAGTTTTGTAGCTTATCACTTTCATAAGTTCTAAATCAAAAATTCCACTCAAAATAGTATTCCTTTCTTTGCCATTATTCTCATAATCCTTGATATCATCTTCACTTGTCAGAGGAGTAGTAGGTATAGTATATTCATTTTCAACTGATTTCCATACTCCAAACCCTAATGATACAAGAAAGGCTTCCATCCTTGCTTTCTAGAAGGCATGATTTATTCCATCGAACAGAGGGACTTTGACACCATTCTTATGCACCATTTGGATCTACCTCAAGCAATTAAAATTCTTCCAAGGAACCTCTAATCTAACAGCAATTGTTGGACACACGGGATAACTAAGAGGGAGGTAAATCATTTTTTCATTAAACCTTCAAAACCTCATTAAGCTTCAAACCCTTATTAAGCATTAGTATGAATGCAAACAAATGAAACATCAACACATCAACAACCATACATAATAGAACACCAAATTTTACATGGAAAACCCTAAT
>VDFB02027466.1:7500-23971 GCA_007258455.2 Sequoia sempervirens | reverse complement strand
TCTTCCCTCCATTTCTTGGTCTTTATAACTAAGCCAAAGTCTAGCCTTCGTTTTAGGATATTGCTTTAAAGCTCGGTGAACTTAACCTGTAGAGGGATTCATTGTTGTGCCCAACCTTCTCCTTCAATCCTCTTTCTGGAATTCATAATTTGGTAGTATTAAAAATCATGATTTGGGACTGCTGAGATTCACATACATTTGTTGGGTTTCGATTGCTTCAAATTTGTAAGCAGAAATTTTAGCGAGCAAAGTGATTTTATATATTATATATTATAATATGTATATAAATATTAAATTTCATTACATATGATCCTAATATGATATATTCTTAAGTATATATTATATATTTCTAAGAATAAGCACTTGTTGCATGTTTAACCCTAACATAAATATTAGTTAATACACTAATACCTCTTAATTAGGATGAAGGGGTATGTCCCTACATAATTTAACCTATAAATAAAGAATAGAAATCTCTCCCATATCATCATATCATAGAATATTGAATTAATATATTATTATTTGATTATTGGAGGTCACCCCCAAAAAGTGGTATGCTATATTTTTAATTTTTATAAATATTTCTAGGAAATATCATAACAAGTGGTATGAGAGCTACAATTTGGGCCAACATTTTTTTCAACCATAACTTCCAAAAAAGTACGAATTTCGATCATTTTTTTGGTATTTTTAGGTATGCATTAGATAATATCATTAAAAAAATCATACTTTGAAGGATATTTTTCTTAACGTTATTAATATTTTATATTTTTTCATTAATTTTCTCTATAGGCTACAATTTTTGGAATTGTTTTTAAAAATTTACATTTTTGGAAAACTTATGAAAAATTAGGTAGGATTATTTCTTTGTAATTTTTTATTAGTTTAGAGAAGGGGGATTTTCTACTCATGAGTTCTCTTCAATCAAAGAGCCTCACGAGGCGAACTTCCCTAAACTACCTCAGGAACAACAACAATGAGAGTTTCAAAATTTGAAAGAGCGGGTCACAGAGATTTTTTGGATAAACTAACAAGCTCTTGGCCAAAGGATGACAACGCAGTGCATTGGAATCCCCGAGGCGCGTTGGCGTCTCGTATAGACCAAAAAGCAAGAATGTCATAGAAAATGACGAAGTGACTACTTCTATTCTAATTACTAAGAACTTTCAGAATGTGTGCAGGTAACAGAATACAATAGAACTACAATAAAGTGAAGTGTAGATGACAAAGATAAAGAGAAGAAGAAATAGAAAGGAAGAAGATGCTCACAATAATCCAAGTAATGAAATGAAGCTAGTAGATGTCTTCAATACTGTCTATAAGATCCTGGAGAAAGTGTTGTTGTATAGGTTTGCCTCAACTCCCCTTTAGTGTTCCACCTACCTGACAGCCAAAAAAGATAGAGAGAGTATGTAACCAAATGAAAAAGCATGTGGTGAAAGAAAACTTGCTCTGTGAGTAGAACCTCACACTACCAAGTGTGAGGATAAAATAAATCCCCGCTTCAAGGAGGAGAACTCAGATTATGTAGCAAGGATAAAATCACCTTGATCAAGGAGGAACGGAACACAAAAAAGTATAGATGCAATAGGAAGGGGATATGCAATCCAAGGATGCTCACAAGCATGAGATAGGGAAATAGAGCTGCAAGAGTGAAGCTAAAAGAGCTTGAAAGGATGTAAGAATTTCGGTGTAACAAGCCATATGAATTTATGCAAGCAAGAGTTGGAGTGTAGAAGGCTAGAGCCAAAGCAAGAGAGAAGTTAGAAGGAGAGTGGAGCTAAAAGAAGTTCAGAGAGAAAAATGGACTGAAAGGATAGCTTTTAATGAGGCAAAAGAATCTTTTCCACAAGCATAAGGTGTCTCTGCAAGCCACACACCGACCAAAGGAGGTGACAAGTGGTAAGCATGCGACAAAAAATGATCGCTGAACATTGAACATTGTAGGATTTACGCTGACACACAAACATTTATGCAATATGCCAATGTTTGACATCACTACACTACAAAATGACACAAACAGAAAAAGCACAAAGTTGATGCAAAGCTAATACGTGAGGGAAGAAGCCGCTAGAAAAGTTAGAGCATCCTAAGAAGGGAAAAGGCTAATGCAGCAGCTAAATGATTTACTCAAGATGCTATGGAGGACACTAAAGCGGATGCAAGAATATATGTGAAATTGCAAGGGGTGTAATTTTACAACTATACATTTTGCCTCCACTTTAACAGGCATATGGATCTACATTAATATGCACGCTAAAGGAGATCTACTAAACATAAATAACATCATATGCCAAAAGGATACTGTAGAGGAAGCAGATAACCCTTCGAACCACAGAAGCATGCCCCCGGGCTAAAGACCTGCAAAACCAATGCATTAGACAATAAAAACCTACACTAGACGACAATGTTAGAATATAGAAAACTAAAGGATTTGAGTCAGAAAAGTAAAGAGACCTCGATGTAGAAGGTTGTCTCAATACTATGCATCATCCCCAAATTAACAAATAGAAGAATTCTAAAAGGAAGAGAGGAAGGGTATATACACAAGATGAAGATGTAGATCTTCAATCTGGTATATACAATTGAGAAGAAAAAGAATTTAAGAATGTAAGCACCTCACAGGCCTACAGACCTGCAAGGAAGGTGTCCTCCAATATCTCTCACATGAAGGATACCTAGAAAAGTTCCTTATAGACCCGCAGACCTACAAGAAAGCATACTCCAAGAACTCTCACATGGAGGAAACTGAGAAAGTGCCCTACAAACCCACAAATATGCAGGGAAGGTGTCCTTCAAGATCTCTCGTATGAAGGAAACCCAAGAAAGCGCACTATAGACCTGCAAACCTACAGGGAGGTATCCCCCAAGATCTCTCACATGGAGGAAACCTAAAGAAAGTTCCCTATAGCTCCCACAGCCTACAAGGGGAGCAACCTCTACTTTTGCATGGAGGAGGCTCGTAAGAAGCATCCTACAAGCTTCATAGTCTGTAGGAGGTGTCCCCCAAGATCTCTCATGAGGAAACCCAAGGAATGCGACTCAGAAAAAGGCTTCACAGTGCACTGCAGAAGGGGAGCGCTAACTGTGCAAGTAATAACAATCGCAAGCAGACCATTGATAACGTAAAACTAAAGGGATCCCTTGAGAAACTTCAAAAGAAGAGGGTCACCATGGGACGCTTTGTTTGAAAGGAGAGGTCTAGTCAGGCTGCCCCAAGCTAGACGCAAAGAATTCATTTGAGTTAAAAAATTTCAAAGGAGGGTCCCTTGGGAACCCTTCAAGAGAAAAAATGGGTCCACTCAAGGGACACTTCATTTGAAAGATAGAGAGAAAAGAGGGGGTCCTTTAAGAAATACACACATCTCCAAGATGAGTTATCACTATCCCCAACATACAGGGGAGGAGAACCATGCAAACATACATGATAGAGGAAAACCTTTATATCACTTGTCATTTGAAGAAGAGGTGGGTTTATTAATCATGAAGTTGTTTTATTTTATCCTTCAAGGCCTTACATTCACTAGTGGAATGGCCAGGCACTCGATGGTATGCATAGAAAGAATTTTTTTCTTTATCATGTTCATGAGACTTCTTGCATGTAGGAGAAGGAAGAGTAATTACGCGGGATTTTAGAAGTCGTAACAAAATACACTCTTGCTCAGATAGAGGATGAGGAGTAGGAAGTAACCCTTTCTCTTGCGGAGAAAGGTTTGACTTCTCACAAGAAGAAGGAGAAGAAGGCACAAAGATAGAAGACAATGGAGGAAGAATCTTTTCAACAGAATGAGGTTGAGAAAGATTCTCGTCACTCAACGATGGCTTTTGTTTAGATTTCCCATTCAAGCAACCAAGCCCAAAATTACGCTTATGGGGTGTGAATTCTATAGGGACCTGAATTCCTTGTTTGTTACACCCACAACCTTTACGCTCATAACCATATTTAGAAACAAGCTTAAAGTTAGGGCCATAACTTGTTTGCAAATATTGAAAAGGAGAATCCTTATAAAGAGCATTTTCCCAACAACGGGGATCACACTCCTCTATGGGATCACCATCATCCTCTTTAATAGGACTATCAACATTATCCTCCTTAACAGAAGTGTAATCATCTTCCTTAGAAGGAGGATCAACACTAAGAACATTACAATTATTGCTCACACTATCCCACAATACAGAAGAACAACCATCTCTGATAGCAGGTGTGGATGATGTTATCAAAAGGTCTGAGTGGATCGGGTTGAGTTTATATTCTCCATTGAAGAAGTCTATAAAGTCTAAGGAACCCCAATCATCACCAAGACATGCATTCTTTTGAAAAGATGTAGACTTAGAATTTCTTACTTCAGAAAGATCTTCTTCAAGGACATCTATCTTAAGAGTATCCTTTGTAGTAGATATTGCTCGAGTAAACATCGACACATTGGAAGACACTAAAGGAATAAGAGTAGGCACAACTAAAGCCTGACCAACAGCTGCCATCTCACATAGGTGCATAACATTAGGGTCAGCCTTGGTTGTGACTACTTTATTTTTACAAATGAACTTAAAGCATTTATGCAAGGTAGAAGGGATTGCATCCATAGCATGAATCCATGGTCTACCAAGAAGAAGGTTATACATAATTTTTTTGACATAACATATACTAGAGTGGGTACAGTAATGGGTCCAAGCCACAAAGGTAATACTATCGTACCTAGAGCTTGTCACCCAACATTATTGAACCCACAAATAATAACAGAAGAAGCATTAAGAGAAGATGAATCAATATTAATTTTAGGCAATAGATCAATACTACATATGTTGAGTGTTGAACCGACGTCAACGAGAGTATGTCTAATACCAATTTTAGTAATGTTAACTATGATCATTAAAGGGTTTGCTTATTTCTGTACTTTCGGAGGCAGCAGTTCCTGTGGATAGAACGTAATATTTGACAAATCTACACGAATATGAGCTATCAACGCATCAACACTTTCCAGCCTAGAAAAAGAAGGAAAGAGGATCTTTTGCAAGGCTTCTTGGAGCATTCCTTGATAAATCAGAACAAACTGAAGCACATCACACAATGAGATCTTAGCCGGAGAAACTTGGAGTTGTTCGACAAGATCGCTATCACGGGGTGCTTTAGTCGTAGGTTTAGGTGTTGGAGGAAGACTTGGTTGTTTATTCATTTTATTCTCATAAGTATGGGCTATTGCTCTATAAGAGGGAGCCTTAGAAAGGTCAGGAGAATCACCATCAAATGGAACACCATCAATAGAACAAATCCTTTTAGGAGAAGGACTAGCTGGAGTCATGTAAATGACTGGTCTCTTAATCCTTTAAGGGGTAGCAGAGACATAGATTAAATTTACAGACTCATCACAACTAGTAGAATAATTATTTGAAGACATGTTCTCAACATCAATCCAAACAGGATCAAATGTGAAAGTAGATTCATCGTTCACTAATGCATCATTTCTAGAGTATATTGCATTGGAATAGATAATAAATTCATCATTCAAAAATGTTACGTCTCTAGAAGAGGATGCATTGGAAGGTACGAGAGATTCATCATTCACGAATGCATCATCCCCAAAAGGGAGTGCATTGGAATGGAGAGGTATTTCAAGCCATTCACAAATGCATCATCTCTAGAGAGAGTGCATTTTAAATGAATAGAAGGTAGAGTAATAATAAGAAAAGTTATCAATGATCACCTTCTGCAAATAAAAATATCCTCCGGCGTAAGAGGACTCTTTCATGAGAAGGATCAAAGATACCTAGTGACATAGGTAAAGCAAAGTCACCATCACATGCATGAAATGGAAGATCATTAGTATTTTGAATAAAATTAGAAACTGAACTAATAAAAGAAGATACTAAATTCATTTTGGTGAAAGAACTAAGAAAATCGAAAATCTAGATTTTCTAATTTTTTGATATTTTCTAGGTTCTAAACCACGTTTTTGAAGTGTCTTTCTGAGTTTTAAATTTGAGGTTGAAACTTGCATCGGTCCTTAAAATTTGATTTCCAAAGGCACTGGAATTTTAGGGATTGAACTAGTTCTCTAGGAGACCTTTCCAACAGTGCAAACGGTTCTGAATTCTGGGCACCGAATCAAAAGTTATGACCACGCGAAGTAGGGGTAAATAAATTCATTTTTAAAAAAAAAATAACCCTCTTCACGTCAAGTTCACCAAAATGGGAAGGGGATCGCTTACTCATGATTTCTCTCTTCAATCAAACCTCATTGAAGGAAAATTGTCCTAAAACTACCTTAGGACTAAAAGAAAGAACGTCGTTTTAAAAATGACTATGGACTACTTCTATTATAATTATTAGAACCTAATGTGTGAAGGCAATGAATACAATAGAACTAAAATAAAGTGAAGTAGATGACAAAGATAAAGAGAAAAGAGATAGAAAGAAGAAGATTACAATAATCCATAATGAATTCAACTAGATGTCTTCAATAATTACGGCCTATACATTTTGAAGAAAGTACATATATAGGGGTTTAATAACAAACCCCCCCCCCATTTTGGTGTTCCCACCTCCACGGATAGCCAAAAGATAGAGAGAGTGAGAGAAGTAAGCAAATACGATGTGATAAAAGCAAACCCCGCTTGAGGAGGAGAACCAATATCACAAAATGTGAGTGATAAAATCAATCCTCGCTCAAGGAGGAGAACATACCACAAAGTATAGATGTAATAGGAAGGGGATATGTAATCCAAGGATGTCATACAAGCATGAGATAAGGGAGATAGAGTTGCAAGAGTGAAGTTTAGAGATCTTGAAAGGATGTAAGAATGTTAGTGTAACAAGCTATATGAAGCTATGCAAGGAAGAGTTGGAGTGTAGAAGGATAGAGGCAAAGCAAGAGAGAAGCTAGAAGCAGAAGAGTGGAGCTAGAAGAAGTTTAGAGAGAAAAATGGACTAAAAGGATAGCTTTTAATGAGGGAAAAGAAGTTTCTTCTGCAAGCATATGGTGTCTGTGTCATTACCACTAATCAAAGGAGGTGACAAGTGGCAAGCATGTAATGAAAAAAAATGATCATTTGAACATGGAACATCACAAGATGCTAGCACAATACATGCTTAGACATGCCAGCTTGTCCGGACACGCCAAGCTACAAAACAACGAATGAAAAGCACAAATGATGAAAATAACACATGAGAAGTATTGAAAATGTGGGTGTTGAGCATCTTGAGAAGGAAAAAAGGTAATAAATGCAAAAGAGACTAAATGAGCCTACCTAAGATGTTAAGGGAGTGGACACTAAAGCAAATGCAAGAATGTATGTGAAATTGCAAGGGGTGCAATTTTATGACTATACAATTAGAAATAAAATAAGTTATTTCATTTAGTAGTCAAAGTTTAGTCAAAACTTTTATTAATTTTCTCTATCGGCTGCAATTTTTGGAATTTAATAAAATTATGTTTTTTAAAAAACTTATCAAAAATTAGGTAGGTTTAGTTCTAATACTTTCCTACCTTAATAAATCTTAAAATAAAAACATAATTAAAGCCATGTCATCTTTAGGATTAGAGGACCTTTCTTCACATACAAAATCTAAGGATCCATTTTGTTTTCTACCACTTAAAATTGAGGAAATAATTCAGCAAGGACATGAAACAATGATACATTTCATTAAAGATAAATTGTTTGACCCATTTGTAAAATCTTTAAATGAGTGTTTAGATAGTTTTATAGAGGAATTATTATAATAAATAAATTCCCAAAAAAAATACCAATGTGGTTACAACTCTAATAAACCTAATCAAGGGATAAGAGAACCTTTTTGAGGTCAACAACTATACCTACCAAGAATAAACATTCATAAATTTGATGGTAGAAATGTAACTTCATGGATAAGCCTCGTCGAACAATTTAAACTTCATAATATACCAAATATCTCCATGGTTGGCATAGATTTACTATATTTAGAATTAGGATCTTCCAATGATACCAATGGAAGATGAGTGACAAACAAGGACAAATGTTCAATTGGCAAGAATTTAGTAAAGAATTAGCAACCTTTTATGAGAAACCATGCATTGGAAGTTATTTTACCCAGCTAAGAAATTTAAAATAATTAAGGTCTATATATGTATATAATGTTGAGCATTTGATATTGGCACTTTGAGCTCTTGAGGTGACACCTTACCAAAGGCTACAATTTTACATCAATGGACTTAAGGACCAAATTCAACATGATGTCCATTTGTTGGAACCTTGTATAGTTAGGAAAGCTATGCAACAAGCTTTGCATATTGATAAACAAAACACCACCAAAGGTGAAACCATGAGAGTAACTAATATAAATATGACTAATCCTACTAGTAAAAATATGGACAAAATATTTAACCTAAGAGAAATTAGTAAGCTCTCTCCTAAAAAAGAGAGAAAAAAGATAAAAAGGCCTATGTTGGAATTGTGATAGCAAATGGTCAATGAGTCATAAGTGTTCTAGTAGTGAGAAAAATAATAAGGTTGAAGAAGAGGGAGAAGTACCTACAAAAGAATCAAAAATAAAACTTAAGAATGAGGATTCCAAGGAAAAATAAAATACTACTATCTCCCTACATGCATGTAATCAAAAAATGTGCCAAAAACACTCAAAGTAATCAATAATATAAAAAAGAAAAATGTGAAAGTGTTAGTTAATAGAAGTCTATAAAATCAACTCCTTAGATGTACAAATAAAGATGAATAGTTGAATGTAGATTTAATCTACAGGAACAAGGATAGGTTGGAGCATAAAGAGGTTGTTCACAGGTACAAAGTGTTAGATGCACAGGAAAAATAAGAGGGGGGTGAACTTGTATAATTTCAAAACATCAGAAACCCTCATTTACATTCAGATCTACATTAGTTCTAAAACCCTTATCCACCATTAAACCCTTAACATGTATTAACAAAATATAAACATGTAAAGAATTAAATGCAAACACATGACAACATTAGATTTACGTGGAAAACCCAAGAAGGGAAAAACCACAGTGAGGATTAGCTTACTAATATATGAATTGCAACATTGAAAACAATAAGGTTCACTGCTAAGGGCTCATTTCCCAAAAAGATAAATAAAGGCTCACTATCGGTGACTCGCTACCAAAGGACTCACCATCCAAAAGAAATAAGAAAGAAGGGGTGGCTCACTGCCAATTTGAACTACTAACAATGCATCTCTCATATGTCAAAGGTACAATTCCACTGAAGCACAAACAACTCATCAAATAGATTGAAATGTAGACACCTTTTGCTCCCTGCATTAGGAAGTCATAGGCATTAAGAATTGCACTCAGATAAACACACTTGATCACTTTCACATCTTTTGCATTATACAAACTTCACACACATCCAAACAACAATTCATGTTGCATTTATACCCTCCATGACCTAAAACAATATCAATTAGGTCGACCTTAATGAAATGTATACACTTCTACCATGCAACACCAAATAGGTTGGAACCAAACACTTCAACAACATAAAGAATTGAATCCAAACCATGCCACTACTTAACTAGGACACAAATCTACATAAAAAAACTTCCTCAATCAATAATTATCCTCTACAATTAGTGCTAGCACACCAAGTCAACCAAACCTACACTAACACTAACAAGAAACTCCAAACACACCTCTAAAGGTCTAGAAACATCTCACAGGCTAGACAAAAACATTCCAAACTATTCATACAACTTCTTAGAATATTCCAACATCATCAGAATATTCTGCAAAATCACTGCAACCACCTAAAACTCAAGAACACCTTCATTTTGTGCAACCAGACATAATGTCACAAACATCCAGCACAACAAACAACCTTGACAAACAACTCAACACCTAAAACTTCAAGAGAAGGTAGATCAAAGTATTACAAGCATGTTTTTGGATCTGCAACACCAGAAACTTCACTATGGATAAATACAAAGTAATCTCATTTCTCCTAGACACCCTATTTTACCAAACAGACATATTGTCAAACACATATTTCACTATACAATGATCCAAAACCTAAAACTCTGGATATAACACCTCTAAACACCTCTAATCATCAATTCCAAACCACATGATCATATCTTCAAGAATGAATAAATGTGGAGCAAAACACCGAACACCACTCCATCACACTGAACTCTCTTTTATACAAATTTTCTCAAAATCGCTTGGAAACCAAGCACCATAAACACCATCTCAACATCTTCAACACCTTATCAACATCTCAACCATCTAAGGGGTTTATATCCACAAGAACATACTCATCATTGATATATTAGAGGTTGACACTAATGACAATAAAAATAACCAACATAATGCAACCAACACACTTGAACACACTTTATTCCTCAGGGGTTGAAATCAATGCAACAATGATCTGTTGACATCAATGAAAACACAAGTTTCCAACAATCTCCCCCTTTGTCATTGATGGAAATTACATTAATAGTTTTGCAATTTGAATGCAATATTCATAAACTAACAAATATTGGAAACCTCTTTCGCATGTGGGTGATCTTAATGAAAAAGAGAATCTCCAGAGGAGCTAGTTCTAACATTTAAATCTCTATTCTAAACAACTTCTAAGGAAAGAGATGAAGACCAAAACATAAAACCTATTTCTAAAAGATGATTCACCAAACTTATAAGAATTCAGACCTAACCACTCATAACAACTTCTCTATTGCAGTAATTCTCACAATCTCATTGGCACATATCCCATCAGTGATTCGCGTGAAGATATGGAAAACAAATACAACATACAACCTGAAACATGTAATTCTGAAACACCACCTATAACAACAAGACATAAAAGGATTCCAATTTGAAAACACAAGTACATCAGACTGCTATTAATAAATTTGAGATAGAAAATAAGGAGAAATTTGCTGCTCTATTAAAACTGGAAGAGTGTCAATCTGCTCAAATTGAGTATCAAAAGGTTTACAAGCTCCTCGAAATGAGTAAGGGCAAGAAACTAATCTCCACTACTTAGAATGGAGAGTTGAAAGACTAAATCCATCCAAAGAACTCTCAAGGAAACCCTAATCTGAGCTCATAAAAAGCTCAAGGAAAAAAGGCCTCAAACAAACTCAAAAACTGCTTTAAAGCAGAAAAAAGCACAAAGCTTTTATGATTACACTGTCAAGCCTTTAAAAATAGGCAAATCCTGCTTTAAAAGTTCAAAAAACACCTTATCTCTCCAAGATAAGTCTGGAATCCGACCAAGAAGAAAAATCAGTCAAAGATATGCTAAAAATAGCAAGAAAACATAAAGCAATTTATAGAATATTGCTTTTATGCTTCTGCTTTACAAGATGTAGATTTTTTCAATTTTTTCTATTTTTGCAACTCAAAGATTGGAAATCTTTTGCAAAATAAAACTGCTTTTCTCCAAGATATCATTATGATTTTCTCAAAAAATAGAAAAACATATTACATAATCTTCCTTTTAACTCCATCATTGATTTCTCCAAAATCAATCAAAAATAAAAAACCCTAAAAATAATTAACCCTAAGTCATAGGGTATTCACAAATATTATCTCATTGTCTTCACATAAAACAATAACATTAAGATGCTCAAGTCCCAATTCATTTTTCTAAGGCATAAGATAATTTTAGCTCAAATCCTAAAGTCCCTAAACACAACCCTAGGCATAAGAAATTCAGCCTAACATAATCATTGATTTGGACTTAGGCTTAAAATAAATCACAAGGAATAGACTATGGGTTCGACCACCATTTGATATTCAACATGTGCATTTGAATGAAAATTCCAGAACTTCATAAGGCTCGAATTAGGGCATTGACCAAAAATAGGGGCGAACCCTAATTCTCATCATTTCACACCCGTGACTTTGGAAAGAAAGAAATTATGTCTGAGAGAAAACTGCCACCATGATGATGTTGGATTCGAGCCCGTGTGCTTTAGAAATCTTTCCTTGCTCTCTAGTTGACCAAATCTCCAGTGGGTAAGCTTCTTTTCATGGAAAAATGGTTTCTCTACTTCACTATTTCGAGCATCAAAAAGCCCTAAGGGCACGGCCTGTGTGAGTTTGTTTATGATCTTCTACTTTTTCCTTTGACTTAACCATACCATTATGAGCTCGAGCTCAACTTCTACAGTCCACTCCAGGGAACCTCGACTTGTGTTCTGATTTTTCTTTTCTGTGCAAAGGTAAGCTAAATTTAATGGTTTTTATAACCTCTATTTTGGCCTTGAGGCCGTGGTGAACTCACTCTGATGTCTTTACTCTGCATTTTTGTGTGCTTCTCGTGCTCATTGCAGCGCTTCATTCACCAGTGAGAGCTCGACCACCACTTGGAAACTCGAACCCCTGCATTTGGAAAATAAAAGGAAAGCTATGGCTGTGGCTTTAGACTTTATCAGAATTTTTAAACTGGTAATTTTCTCCATCTTTCTTCGCTTCTCTGGAAACTTTAAGGTACTCCCTCTTGAAACATAGATTTTGGCCATGTTCAAGCCATGCCAAATACGCACTGTAGAAAGCATTATTTTGAATTTTGGGCTCGACCCAGAACAAAAATTCTCCATTATGTTAATTTAATAACATTTCTGTTTGTGGGTATGACAAAAAGTTGAAAAAAAAACTGTATTTTACTTTCTCTACATTCAACTCAAATCTGAGAGTTTGTATTCTATTATATTCTTGCCATTTTCTCCAGATTTCACATGGGTATCTCTGTAATTGATCTTTTTCTGCATTTTGAAGCCAACCCTGAAAAATGGGTACTCAAAAATTTTAAGGAAAACTCAATTTTCTGTATTTCATGCTAAATTGGAAATGGGTCTTTTGAATTATTGAAGGAAAATGCCTTTGCTTCTCTTCTGAACTCGATTCAACACAAAAATCTTCATTGTTTGTAGTTTACTATTGATTTCATGAAAAACCCATATGGGTATCATCAATTATCATATTTCTACACTTTCGAAAGCAAAACCCCATGAAGTTATTCGAAATTTCTGAAGAAAAATGGAAATTTATGAAGAAAAATGCATTTTTCTATATTTGAAAGCATTAGAGACTATGAAATAATTGTTATTCATTTTATCCATATGGATCGAGCTAGAACAAAAAGTGATTTACCCCACACTTCTAAAACAAAACAATATCATGGGTTTTGGAATTTTTTCAAAGCAAAAGCATGTATTTCATTTCTGACAGAACTTGACCTCCTTTATTTGCTTGCAATGGTGATAAACTGTATACTTGCTTGCATTTCTTTCAGGACTTTGACTCAGAAAACCAGTGGCATTTTATATTTATGTAACCTTCCTGATAGTAATAATACCTGAGCTCAATTCCAAAAATGTCATTGACATAGAGCTGTAAACTTTTCTTTAAAAGAACACCCAACATTCGTATTATGAGAATACTCTCCAGGTACTAAGAATCTGAAAGATCTGTCTTGAATGCACATTCTAGAACCTCGTATACATATGAAGCTCGAAACTGAAATTCCATTATGGTCTCCTATAATCCGCATTCTGCATTATTTAAACAATGAACTCATGCCTCCTTTGTTATTTTAGGCTAACAGAAACTGCTTGCTCCTTCTTTCATGTTCCGAAAAGCTCACTTGTTGTCACTTATAACTTCCCCCAGAATGGCTATACTCATGCATTGTGAAGGAAATGACCTCTTAAATATACTGTATCTATGCTTACTCACTATAAACATAGTAGTTGTTTCTCCTTGTCCCTTCTTAATTTTAACACATCAGCTTTCACCTTCGTAACAAAAGATATCTTGAATGTTTGTCTTTATTTTAACCTCATTAGCATACTATTCATCTTGAAAGAGAGCCACTTACTGCATCACTGTTGCTTGATTAAAAAAAAAATGCCTTCAAAAGTATACAAGAACATGATGGAATAACAAGAACTTGTGTGCTTGTCTATATTCATTGGCCCATATTACTAGGTATTCCGTTTTGACATTTTTGTAGCTCTCTTGTAGATATGACAGAAACTTTACTTCACTATTTTGTCAAGACTTAGACTGAATAATCTGGAAATGATCAACATCCTGCATATTTGTTAAATTTAATTCATGGCTTGACCCATTACAAGTGATGTTTTTCTTGACACCTGTAACTCATAGAAAACAAAATGAAAGAACATCACTTTTGATTGTTGTCCTTGACTAATCATTGACACACGATCCCGTTTGAGGCACCATTATAATCAAAATGAGTTCACTGCTTTTGCTGTCTCTTCTGTTAATCAGTATTAAACTCTAACATAGCAGCTTTCATTTTCTATATTTGAATTCTATAGAGGCTTTTCCATTTTGCTTTTGAATTGAAACATTGCATCAGTATGAACCACTTTTAAACACCAGTTCAAATGTATAACTGGTAACTCAGAATCATTCTGGAAAGAAAATACTTGTTCCTCTGTTATCTTCCTAAAAAGACCACTTTATTATTACCATTGATAATGCAGTATTCCTTCACCAGTCAACTCAGAACTAGAAATTTGTCTAACACTTAGGTGCACTGTCTATATTTGTATTCATGAGCAACATGGTACTCTTCATGCATTTTTATATTTCACTGCACAAACTGCTCTCAGAAATTGTTCTCTTTGATGATGAAAATTAGAACAAAAACATTAAGGCATATGTATGCCTGTTCACTATCCAAAAGAGAAATGATGAATTGAAACTCACATGACATATGATTATAATCAGCACAGAAAATGAAGTAATTCAGCAATTTTTTATGCAAATGCACTTAGTTAAATTCCTTAAGTGAACTAAACTCACTGTTCACCTGTAGCCTTCAGAAAGAAATGTTGATCGTTATGAATGCACAGTTGGTTTCATTACTTGATGGATAACTCTGTTTTACTCTTTCAGTTGTACTTCATTTTGTTTGATGTATCTCATGAAATATCTTTCAAAAATAGCCCATTTAATGCATAGGGCAGCATGTCGGGCTCTACCCTTGTGGGAGCCCGTTTTACTCCACATGCTTGGTCTTCAAATAATGTTTAGCTTCATGACTTTACCTATACCTGCACAAGGAAACAAACAGTGTTAGCATAAAAAATGGAACATGTTGATTATGATGTTGATACTTCTCCTTCAGCTCACTTCTTCATACTGCACTTGATTGAATCTAATTGTTTCAATGCATTGCTAATAGTATACTATACTATTGTAGGTGCATCATATGAGTTACGTCATAGTCATAGCCACTAACACCCTTCTTTTCCTCTTACAGGTTGACGAAGCTCGAGATGACGAGGTGCACCATTCAACATCAAGCATTGATAACCAGGCAATGATGAATATGCTATTGCTTATATGTTTTCCCTTTGCATCTTCAGTAGTGCATTGTACTATTAGAAATACATTGTCATAGTCACAGTTATATCCATGGCTTGTGTGGATCTTTGATTTCAATTTTTCTTTTTAGTTGAAAAGAAAAATGTATCTCATGCAATGTTGTAATACTATTCTGATTGTGAAATCAAATGAAGCCTTGTAAAAATATGAGTTCTTTTTGAAATGAATAAAAGCATCTGAAATGCTATTTTGCACATGTATTCAATTATGTCTTTCTTTTAAATCTGCAACATCCGAATGGCACTCTGCAACTCCATAACTTCACTAAAATGCATAACTAAATTCAATGCATAATGATAATGCTAAACAACATTTAAAATCCAACTGCACTCCACTTTATGGCAAATAATAATCAACCAAAATTCTTCATTTGAGCCGAAAATAAAAATATGTAACAATTACAAATGTACAAATGCCCTAAATATATAGGCATGAGAGAGATGCAAGATGCAAGATGATGTTTCCATGTGTCATGATCTAACAACATGTGACAACATGAACCCTAACTAACTAGGAAATTATTAAATGTTGAGATAAGTTCTAGGACAACTCATCTTCTAGAAGGAATCTTATCCCTACAAACAAGGAGGGGACATTACCCCATTATTAAATGATTTATTAAAAATCAATCTAGGAGTAAATGATATGACCTAAGTTAATCTCATAGTGTACAAATAATTCTAATTACACTAACACTTTCTATTTCATTTTGTTTTTAATCCAATTTCATGCTTCAAGTTTCTAGGGTTTGTGTATAAGTGTTTGCATTCTCCTTTAAAGCTTCATTTAATGGTGGAACCCCATCCAATTGGTTATTAGGGAATCCAATATCCATCCCTCAATTGAGCCACTTGGTTGATAGATATTGGTTTCCATACAAATCATCGTTTAAAATAGGTCCAAGTTCCATCTCCCAAAAGGTGGAACCCTATCCTATTTCCCTTTTGTTCATTTTGGTGAACCTGACCTTTGGACTCTTGAATTTTTTATTTGGAGAACATTGTATTCCTAGATCTAGGTTGCATTAAATTTGCATTAGATTTGCATTAGTTGAATTACATTTAGGACTTCTATATATTGCATTAGTGAAAAGTGCA
>VDFB02027466.1:0-2500 GCA_007258455.2 Sequoia sempervirens | reverse complement strand
TCAAAATTTGGGGATCTGGGACCCATACACTAGGTGTATGGCTCCTCCCAAGGTCTCAAATCTTGATTTCAAATGTCACATTGAACATAACACTTCTGGGACTCATACGCCCAATTGAGCGTATGAGTCCTAATTTAACCTAGGACCTATTTTAATTCAAATTCTTGGCAAGATTTTATTATCCTTAGATTCAATTTCTGAATGTTGGCTTGTAGTGTTGTACTTTTGAGAAATTAGGCATAAAAAAGTATAAATACAAGGTCATTTCACTAAGTTTCATCCTAAGATCCTAGCAAGCAATCTAAGAGCCTTCAAGCATTCATGCAAGAGTTTACAAGAGCATTCAAGAGATAATGATCAAGCATTTGGAGCTATATTCAAGATTCAAGCATCATGTTAAATTATTCATGAATCATGTGTATTTGTGAGCTAACATTTGTGATGTAGGTTTCATGATTCAAGAAAGCATTCAATCAAGATTCAAGATCCACATTCATGCTAGCCATTTCACACAAGTTTGCAACCTTCATTTTAAGGGTTTGGTGAGTTGCAACATTGTAATTGTTCATTCATCATTTCATCATTCTATTTCATTTCATTTCATGTTTTAATTACCAAAACAGGGTTTAACCAAGGGAAACCTCCATCCTCTAACAAAAAAGAAATTTTTTGTCTTTTGATGTATGTTTTGTAGATTTATGTGAACTAGACTCATACACCCAACATGGAAATTTAGTCCTTTATATAGCCTTTCAAAAACATTTAGACATGTTGGATATGGTTTCAAAAGATTCAGAAAGATCCTCAAAATAATTGTAGGAAGACTTATACGCCGAACATAGAATATTTGTCCCAAGGCAATATTTTATCACCAATCAATAGATCCTAATCAACTTTCAAAGAACTCCAAATTTTTCCTTGAAAACCTTAGAACAAGACTCATACATCGAAATTGACATAGTAGTCTTGTTGCAACCCTAACAACATTTTTCAGAGTTTGTAGATCTTGTCTTGGCATCTCCATTCATCAAGGTACTTTTTTGTTTCATTTTGTTTATCAATCTAATTTCATGCTTTCAAGTTTCTAGGGTTTGTGCATAAGTGTTTGCATTCCTCCTTTGAAGCTTCATTTATTGGCAAACTCCCATCCAATTACAATAGGAATCCAATAACCATCCCTCAATCGAGCCACTTGATTGAGAGATCTTGGTTTTAGAATGAACTAAAGTGTGAAATAGGTCCAAGTTACATCTCCCAAAATGTGGAACCCTATCGTATTTCGCTTTTTATCAGGGTGATTAATGTTTATCTTTTTAATGATGCTCTTGAAAGATATTTTATTTCGTGTTGGATCAACAATTCAATGCATGCCACCACTTGGGTCTGGCAAAAGGACTTCAACATGATTGAGATTGTGCATGATAAATGTGGAGCTTTTCCAATGCACTAGATAGTTGGTGAAAGAGAGGATTTCTTTTCAAAGTGTAATAAATTATCTCTATTTGAACCTAGCACTAGTTGCTTCCACTACTAGACACCCTCATACATAGGAAACAACTTGAAATTTGGACTTGATAGGGTCTTAAGGCTCTATCAAGCCATTATTTTTGCTCAACCATTCTTTATGTTTTGGGTTATTGCTTTATTGTTGGTAAATTAGTAGATATTAACTTATATAACCACTTTCAAATGTTGGTCTATATTGAATGACATACTTCCATTCCCAAGACCTTTTAAACAATAATTTTTTCCTTAACATGTCTCTTATTAACCACAATTCCATGACAATATTATCAAAAATTTAATTATATAATATTTCCATAATCCATATTGAATTTAAATATTTCTTTTAGATTTGATTTTTTTCATGTTCTTCATCAACATTTTTGCTCACACTTTGCAATCCATCATCATGATAGAGAGCTCATGGAGATGTAAAATGGTTAGTTGTAGACCCAATTCATCTTAAGAAGAGGAGAGAGGGTGGAAAGAGAGAAGGGGCAAGGCATGCTACACAAGGAAACCCTTGAAAAGTTAAAAAAGAGTAAATCAAATTGTTTGATTAATAAAAATAAAACACAAAGCATTCACAAGTTACATACTCATGCATAAAAGAGCAAGGTGAATAAAAGGATGTAAATAAGAAACATGAGGAATAGTGAGATAATAAATTATTATAATAAATTAAGACATGAATCTATTATACATTATAAGAAAAGAGAAATATGTGTGTGTGTGTTTGTGTGATCCAAAGGATATAAATAATTGGAAACCCATCACTCTATTGAATGTGAACCACACAATATCATAGAAAAAGCACTGGCTCTCAAGCATCATTCAATGTTTCTCATAATTATCTAGCTAGACAAAATAAGTTTCATTAAATCCAAATTTATTATTGATACTCACTACATTAGTACTAGAATGCCTCACGCTCATCTAGCCTACAAATACTTAGACTTAGGAACCCTTCTCACAATGAGGGAACTTGTTTTCCTTC
>VDFB02027464.1:81193-132741 GCA_007258455.2 Sequoia sempervirens | reverse complement strand
TGTTTATTGTAGTTAATCAAAACCTGATTGTATTCAGGTTTAAAGTGTTCTACGATGTTTGAATTACCTTAGTCTAAGGTCAAACAAGGTAACATTTCACCAGATGAAGAAGAGCTTATAATAAGACTACATAAACTGTTGGGAAACAGGTAATGTATTATCACTTATCACAATTATTCCATGCAAAAATTAAACTTATTCTTTAGATAAATAGAATGCATTTGTCATCACAGGCCATTTACTTTCTTTCTACCTTATCTATTAGATTTTGGTCTTTTGAGTTTCAGCCTCATTACTAGATTTAGAAGTGAATCTGACCCTACCAATCCACCCTTGTCATAATGGAATTTCATTTCTAGTTACCTTAAAATATTGGCCTCGTTCCCAAATTCGAAAGGAATCCAACCTTCACTTATTCCTGAGCACATGAATGTTTGTGAAAGATGAAATGTGTTGACTTTCAACACACCTTATGCCAAATTAGCTTGTTAGTCTTCAAGTTTAAGCTGCCCAAATAAGTCACTATGTAGTTTTACTGTATGACAGATGTATAAACATAGCACATAAAAGATTTCATTATCCATGATCACTATATGTAAGTTTTACAAAACGCATTGAATGAAAAGCCAATATGTAAGTTTACGCTGTCCAAATAAGTCGATATGTATTATTACTGTATGACAGATTTATAAAAATAGCATATAAAAGATTTCACTATCCATGATCACTGTATGTAAGTTTTACAAAATGCATTGAATGAAAAACCAATATATAAGTTTAAGCTGCCCAAATAAGTCAATATGTAGTATTACTGTATGTCATATGTATAAACATAACACACAAAAGGCATTATCCATGATCACTGTATGTAAGTTTTACAAAATGCATTGTTGGGTAAATTTGGGTGAAGGAATCAAATGGTATTAGAATAATTAAGAATGTTCTTTAATATGTTAGAAATTCCAAAAGCTTTGGTTTCCAACTCTGAACAAGTAAGCAATGAACCCTAGCTCCGCAGTTTTTAAAATATGTTTTATGATATGTTATTCAATATCACTAAGTGTTTAAAAGGTCAATTTGACAGCCTCATTAATAATTCCTTGAGAGTAAGTAGCTGGTCACTGAGAAGATTTTATAATTAATTGTATGCTTGTTCATATGAATATTTTTATTTAGTAGCTTGGTTAATAACTCTTGAGAGTAATAAGCCCATGTCTTGCCATGATCTAATTTGTGCACGTCTTTTCTGTCAATTGTGGCCCATTAGTTGTAAGGTAGTCTCACCATTTTATACCTGTAGAGGTAGATTCTATGACAAATATTTATGCTTATCAAGTTTTGAGGAGAGCATTGTATAATCAAGTTACATACTCCTTTTCATGCTCGACATTTGTGTGTGATATCTATAAGACCTCCAACATGACCTTCATTTCACTAGCATCTATGTGACATATCTTCATTGTAGATATGGATAACCCACAAAAAGACTTAAAAAACGGTTTGAAGAAAAATGAAATATTTCAATAAACTTGTTAGGGGCGAAAAACACAATAAATAGTTCCTCTCCTACAACACAAGATAAAGAACAAGATCCTATATTCCATTCACCTAGATATGAAAAATTTCCTCATTACAAATTATGGTTGAAACGTGTTTAACAATTATCACAATCACAACATTTGCATTAAAAGAATTAAGAATCAAGAACATGTAGATGGTAGAACTACAACAACTATGGTTGTTGTTTTTTAGTAACTAACATAAACTTTATTTGTTTTCTTTTTCTTGCCATCTTATTATACAACTTCATATTCATATATTTACTCACAATTTCATCATGTGCGGGTGATTGATTTATATTGGTATATTTTTGCAACAATTGCTTTTAACATGCTAACAATCTTATATTGTCTCACCTACAATTCCTCTCCAGTTCACTTACTTTCACTTTTTTATACAACTTATACCGTTTACATAAAATCAAGTATGCATTTTTAATGTACGTCCACTAACATCTTCTTTAACTATGTAGGAAAAAAATACATGAAAAGGAAACAAACTATGTGTCGGCTCATTTCATACTAGCACATGAAATCATCGACTACACAATTGCCACAAATGAAATAGATACAAATATTTCATTCAATTTTCTATCACCAAATATGTATTACAAACATTTTTAAAATTTTGAAACAACCTTGAATATATTTTGAACTGCACTTTCTTATCGTGTTTACTTTTATATAGTATTCGATCGGCGTAACCCTTGCACCCCCTCTGGTGCAAGTGCTAGTTCAATATATTGGAGATATATTTTGCTGGGTTTTTTCTTCCTCAAGTAGGAGGGTCTTCCCAGGGTAAACTGCTGTGTTTATTGTTCATGTGTTGTTGTATTTCTACTTATCGCAAATCTGATCCTAAAACTAACATGGTATTAGAGTGGGTTTAAGAAAGAATCTGATCAGATTTGGGTGAGCAGTCAAGACAACTCTTTGAGCATCATTCTGGAAATTGAAATATTAATAGTTCTTTGTGAAGTGCCGTGATCAATGGTGGAAATGGTGAGCATTCAATTGCTTGCTTCCATTTATCTCTGGCTAAGGCAGTGTGGAAGGATATTGTATGTAGGTACAAAGCAATTCTTTTGATGTAGCACATTGAAGACTTGTAAGGATGTGATTATTCTTGTTGCATCCAAACATAAGGGAGACGATGTGTATGTTATTGCTATCACTATCTCTTTATTCTGGGTGCCGACTGTTAATGTTTTGGTAGCTACAGGAGGTATCTTCTTGTGTCAGAAGAATCTTCCTTAAATAAATTGTTGTGTCAGCTAGCCGACCTCATAAATTGTCTTATTTAACATGCAAGGTGTAACTAACATGCATGAGAATCTTTGTTTGTATTCCTTAAATAGACTCATGAACTGCCACCTTGTGTGTCTTCTTGTGGCTGCATATTTGCCTATATTTAGTTTGAAGTGTGGACTTGTTTGGTGATTTATTTTGTCTATAAAAACAAGTCATTTCTTCAAGAAGAAGTTGGATTTTTACAACAGATTATTATCCTTTGAAGAGTAGATTGATATCAAGGAGAAATCAGAGGTTTTCTGTATATTGGCATCTAGGAGAGGTGCTGAGACTTGTAAGCTGATTTATTGGCATCTAGGAGAGGTGCTGAGACTTGTAAGCTGATTTCATTCAATATACAAGAGACATATTTGTGGCTGGGTTTTTCTCCCTCGAGAAGGAGGGTTTTCCCAGGATATATACTGTGTTATATTATTCATGTCTTCATGTGTTTGTGTTGCATTTTCTGCTTTCTGTTAAATCTGATCCTAATATTAACATGGTATCAGAGCGGGTCTACGAAAAGATCCGATCAGATTTGGTCTAACAAGAAATCAGTCTCTTGTGGTATAGTGGAGTTTTGAAGGCTTTTTTAGTTTGTAAATCTTAGACATGATTAGAAGGCATGGGAAAAGCTGCTGAGTCTATGCGTGCAAGTGCCATGGAAAGAAAGTGATGGAGTCAATGCTATTTTGTGTTGACTTATCTTCTGCAGTGCGGGTGAATGTCCTATTGCTGTTCAAAGGTGTCTTGATGCGTGGGAGTCATGTTTTGTTAAAACTGATATGAGAATGTTATATATTTATTGACACCTCTTTAGGCATGGGCAGTGTGGAAGTGTGAGTAACTTCTAGGCTAGTTTCACTTGATGTGAAGCCGTGACTTTCTAGATACTATTCTATTGCTTGTTTTGAGTTTTGGATGTGCAGAAATTCTCTGAGCTAACGAGGGTGTTATATATAATCTATTTTGTTGCCATCCATGATGTGTGAAGCCCTTTGGAATTCATGGGTGTATGTCTTTTCTGAAGAAGTCTTGAGGAGTGCCTTTTGAAGGCTAGCATTAATTGGCTGTTGTATCTTTTTCTGTAGAAGACTAAAATTTATTCAGAACTCTGATTAAGTGTGCTGTGTATAAGGAGTTTCTTGGAGCTGCAATCTTTGTTTACAGGCTTGGGAAGCGAAAGGCCATGCTTATGGAAGGAAGTCGTGATGATTTTTTACTCTTTTGATTACTTAAACTCTTTCATCGCATGAGTTTGGGTGCGTTGATTCATAATGTGATCTCAAGATTTAAATAGTCTTCAATCTTTGATAAATGATAGTTTCATATTCCCACTTTCCATGAGGGTGAGATCGTGTGAAGGTGGTGAAAATGAGACATGTTTTGTTAAAACTGATATGAGAATGTTATATATTTATTGACACCTCTTTAGGCATGGGCAGTATGGAAGTGTGAGTAACTTCTAGGCTAGTTTCACTTGATGTGAAGCCGTGACTTTCTAGAACTTTGATTAAGTGTGCTGTGTATAAGGAGTTTCTTGGAGCTGCAATCTTTGTTTACAAGCTTGGGAAGCGAAAGGCCATGCTTATGGAAGGAAGTCGTGATGATTTTTTACTCTTTTGATTACTTAAACTCTTTCATTGCATGAGTTTGGGTGCGTTGATTCATAATGTGATCTCAAGATTTAAATAGAGTCTTCAATCTTTGATAAATGATAGTTTCATATTCCCACTTTCCATGAGGGTGAGATCATGTGAAGGTGGCGAAAATGAGTCATGTTTTGTTAAAACTGATATGAGAATGTTATATATTTATTGACACCTCTTTAGGCATGGGCAGTATGGAAGTGTGAGTAACTTCTAGGCTAGTTTCACTTGATGTGAAGCCGTGACTTTCTAGATACTATTCTATTGCTTGTTTTGAGTTTTGGATGTGCAGAAATTCTCTGAGCTAACGAGGGTGTTATATATAATCTATTTTGTTGCCATCCACGATGTGTGAAGCCCTTTGGAATTCATGGGTGTATGTCTTTTCTGAAGAAGTCTTGAGGAGTGCCTCTTGAAGGCTAGCATTAATTGGCTGCTGTATCTTTTTCTGTAGAAGACTAAAATTTATTCAGAACTCTGATTAAGTGTGTTGTGTATAAGGAGTTTCTTGGAGCTGCAATCTCTGTTTACAAGCTTGGGAAGCGAAAGGCCCGTTTATGGAAGGAAGTCGTGATGATTTTTTACTCTTTTGATTACTTAAACTCTTTCGCATGAGTTTGGGTCGTTGATTCATAATGTGATCTCAAGATTTAAATAGAGTCTTCAATCTTTGATAAATGATAGTTTCATATTCCCACTTTCCATGAGGGTGAGATCGTGTGAAGGTGGCGAAAATGAGACATGTTTTGTTAAAACTGATATGAGAATGTTATATATTTATTGACACCTCTTTAGGCATGGGCAGTATGGAAGTGTGAGTAACTTCTAGGCTAGTTTCACTTGATGTGAAGCCGTGACTTTCTAGAACTCTGATTAAGTGTGCTGTGTATAAGGAGTTTCTTGGAGCTGCAATCTTTGTTTACAAGCTTGGGAAGCGAAAGGCCATGCTTATGGAAGGAAGTCGTGATGATTTTTTACTCTTTTGATTACTTAAACTCTTTCATCGCATGAGTTTGGGTGCGTTGATTCATAATGTGATCTCAAGATTTAAATAGAGTCTTCAATCTTTGATAAATGATAGTTTCATATTCCACTTTCCATGAGGGTGAGATCATGAAGGTGGCGAAAATGAAGTCATGTTTTGTTAAAACTGATATGAGAATGTTATATATGACACCTCTTTAGGCATGGGCAGTATGGAAGTGTGAGTAACTTCTAGGCTAGTTTCACTTGATGTGAAGCCGTGACTTTCTAGAACTCTGATTAAGTGTGCTGTGTATAAGGAGTTTCTTGGAGCTCCAATCTTTGTTTACAAGCTTGGGAAGCGAAAGGCCATGCTTATGGAAGGAAGTCGTGATGATTTTTTACTCTTTTGATTACTTAAACTCTTTCATCGCATGAGTTTGGGTGCGTTGATTCATAATGTGATCTCAAGATTTAAATAGAGTCTTCAATCTTTGATAAATGATAGTTTCATATTCCCACTTTCCATGAGGGTGAGATCATGTGAAGGTGGCGAAAATGAGTCATGTTTTGTTAAAACTGATATGAGAATGTTATATATTTATTGACACCTCTTTAGGCATGGGCAGTATGGAAGTGTGAGTAACTTCTAGGCTAGTTTCACTTGATGTGAAGCCGTGACTTTCTAGATACTATTCTATTGCTTGTTTTGAGTTTTGGATGTGCAGAAATTCTCTGAGCTAACGAGGGTGTTATATATAATCTATTTTGTTGCCATCCATGATGTGTGAAGCCCTTTGGAATTCATGGGTGTATGTCTTTTCTGAAGAAGTCTTGAGGAGTGCCTCTTGAAGGCTAGCATTAATTGGCTGCTGTATCTTTTTCTGTAGAAGACTAAAATTTATTCAGAACTCTGATTAAGTGTGCTGTGTATAAGGAGTTTCTTGGAGCTGCAATCTTTGTTTACAAGCTTGGGAAGCGAAAGGCCATGCTTATGGAAGGAAGTCGTGATGATTTTTTACTCTTTTGATTACTTAAACTCTTTCATCTCATGAGTTTGGGTGCGTTGATTCATAATGTGATCTCAAGATTTAAATAGAGTCTTCAATCTTTGATAAATGATAGTTTCATATTACCACTTTCCATGAGGGTGAGATCGTGTGAAGGTGGCGAAAATGAGACACAGCTACAGGTCTAGCTCATTGGTGTACCAACATAAAGAGATAAGTATCTTATACTTGTTCCTTGAATGAATTATTTATGTAGTTATTAATTCATGCTACATCAATGGATAGTGAATCTTGTATGCTTCTAGCTTTGATATTTCTTCTGGATAGTTTAAACTATTAGTAATCTCTCTCTAAATGCTTCCAGGACGGATTGAGGAGAAAGAGGTTGATGAGAGATTGCCTAGAGGAGAAGAGCTTGGGGCATCCTGTAAGGAACTCATGCCAGTTGGAGAAATGATCAAGCATGGAGTCATAGCTTGCAGCCATGGGACTAAGTTGGTGGCTGAAGACATCTCTCGAAGAGGAAGAAACTATTCAAGTTGTCTTTGAGATCAGTTTCTTCGAAGAGAAGGAATTTACATTCAGAGGGAGTTTGACAATTCCTCAGAAGCAACCTTGGACGAGGAGGTCAAAAGGTTGATGCAATTACTTGGAGCTTCAGAGGGAGTTTCATCATCATGGAGATTTATTGTTAATGCATTTTCCTCTGAGACGGAGGAATTTGAGGGGAAAGCCCTTGTTAATGCATTTTCCTTTGAGACGGAGGAATTTGAGGTGAAAGCCCTTGTTAATGCATTTCTCTCTGCGAGAGAGATTTGAGGTATCAGCCCTTGTTAATGCATTTCTCTTTGCGAGAGAGATTTGAGGTATCAGCCCTTGTTAATGCATTTCTCTCTGCGAGAGAGATTTGAGGTATTAGCCCTTGTTAATGCATTTCTCTGAGAGAGAGATTTGAGGTATCAGCCCTTGTTAATGCATTTCTCTCTGCGAGAGAGATTTGAGGTATCAGCCCTTGTTAATGCATTTCTTTGAGAGCGAGATTTGAGGTATCAGCCCTTGTTAATGCATTTCTCTAAGAGAGAGATTTGAGGTATCAGCCCTTGTTATTCCATATCTCTCTGTGAGGGAGGTTTGAGGTGCAAGCCCTTGTTATTGCATGATGTCATATTGAGTGATTCCATGACAACATCATGTTAAGTGATTCCGTGATGAACACTTGTGCACATATGCTTTGATGACATGGATATTTGAAAAGATACCTCCCTAGCTAAGAGGGAGTGTTAATGTTTTGGTAGCTGCAGGAGGTATCTTCTTGTGTTAGAAGAATCTTCCTTAAATAAATTGTTGTGTCAGCTGGCCGACCTCATAAATTGTCTTATTCAACATGCAAGGTGTAACTAACATGCATGAGAATCTTTGTTTGTATTCCTTAAATAGACTCATGAACTGCCACCTTGTGTGTCTTCTTGTGGCTGCATATTTGCCTATATTTAGGTTGAAGTGTGGACTTGTTTGGTGATTTATTTTGTCTATAAAAACAAGTCATTTCTTCAAGAAGAAGTTGGATTTTTTATAGCAGATTATTATCCTTTGAAGAGAAAATTGATATCAAGGAGAAATCAGAGGTTTTTTGTATATTGGCATCTAGGAGAGGTGCTGAGACTTGTAAGCTGATTTATTGGCATCTAGGAGAGGTGCTGAGACTTGTAAGCTGATTTCATTCAATATACAAGAGACATATTTGTGGCTGGGTTTTTCTCCCTTGAGAAGGAGGGTTTTCCCAGGATATATACTGTGCTATATTGTTCATGTCTTCATGGGTTTGTGTTGCATTTTCTGCTTTCTGTTAAATCTGATCCTAACATTAACACCGACTGTATGATGCCGTGAGATTTTTTTGAGGCGTTGCTTTTAAAAATGTGCTCTATAAGAAAGATGTGATCGCATGTATGTCTTTGTCACGGGTAACAAAAACGCTTGAGCATTTTATTTCGAGTTGTTCTTTGGGTGAAGTGCAATTCTTTGTTTGGCGGATTATGCAATTCAAATGTGATAGAAATATACTATGATGTTGTCATTATTTTGAAGGATATAGCAGATCATGACTTTTGGTGGATGCGATCAGAAATTGTATAGCATGAATAGTTTGCATTCAATGTGTATGGCTCAGTGTAAGAGATGTTTTTTTTACAAAGACGGGCCATGTATGTGTCTTGAGTGGGTGCTCATATCGATTGTATGATTGTTCGAATGTCTGGACAGAGAAATGTGTATTGATGGACTGTACTGTAAGCAATGCAGATGTTACATTGTCTACATACTCTGAGAATGGGTTTTTTTTAATGTATTAGCCGTGAGATATTTTGTGCCTGTGTGTTGAGTAAAGAAAAATGTTTGAATGAGAGTATGGAGAGGTGTCTTTCTTTGTGGGTGCTGATGTCGCTTAAGGAAGTGGGTGTGATTTTTTATGGCTATGCAGATTTTAAGTGATTTGATAATAGTTTACAATAGAAGTATTTTATCTTCAGCAGTACATCATCGAGCGAAGATGATGGTTGTCAAGAAGAGTAAAATGGTTGCAACAAAATCAATAAAGAGATAAGTATTTCATACCCTTGAATAATGTTCATGAATCTTTTATGTAGTTTCCTGCATTGGAATAGTGAATCATGTATGCTTCTAGCATTGGTATTTCTCTTTAGGATAGTTTGATTCTAAGAAGTTCTATTAGTAATCTCTCTAAAAAAATGCTTCCAAGATAGATTGAGGAGCAAAAGGATGATGAGGGATTGCATTCAAGGGAGGAAGAGCTTGATGCATCCTGTGAGGAAGTCACGCAGGCTGAAGAATGGAGAAACAACTTGCTGCCTTGGGAATGAGTTGGTGGCACATAACTGGAGACATCTCTCGAAGAGGAAGAACCCATTCAGATTGTCATTGCGATCAATTTCTTCGAAGAGGAGGAATTAACATTGAGAGGGAGTCTGTCAAACCAATAGAGGCAACCTTGGACGAGGAGGTCAGGGGGTTGATGCAAGTACTTGGAGCTTTAGAGGGAGTCGCATCATCATGAAGACTTCTTGTAATGTATTTTTCTCTATGATGGAGAAATATGAGGTGAAAGCCCTTGTAGTGTATATTTCTTTGAGATGGAGAAATATGAGGTGAAAGCCTTTGTAATGTATATTTCTCTGTGACAGAGAAGTATTCAAGGTGAAAGTTCTTGTAGTGTATATTTCTCTGTGATGAAGAAATATGAGGTGAAAGCCCTTATAGTGTATATTTCTCTGAGACGGAGAAATATGAGGTGCGAGCCTTTGAATCATCCTACAAAACAACACATACAACCCAAGCTTTTTCGCCCAAATGTTTAAAATATCAAAAAATTTCTTGATAGGAGAGTATCCCTGTTTATGGTACAAAAATATGCTACACTTTTTAATCTATTCTCTTCCTTTTTTTAGACTATAAGAATTAGGTAGCCCCCCTATAAACTGTAGTGTGCCTGGTAAACTTTTTTTACATGACTGGTAATGCTAGCGTGACACTCCCTCTAGTACCACGAGGAGGGGGGGAGACTGGACATCGTGACCTCTTGCCTGCAATAGGATGCTTTAGCCAATCGAGTCAGGACCCCTGCCCCTATCTATTCTCTTCCTTAGCAATTGTAGCAGCCATATATTTATTTGGTTCAAGAAGGAGAGTTTTTAGGGGATGAGGAGACAACTTACCAATTTCTCTTCCGACTTCTAGAACTCCCCCAAAAGCTCCATCATTGTTCTCCTTCATGTTGTGACCTTTTTCACACATCACCCCATTGCAAATGAGGACCCCCTAATTTTGGCTTTGCTTTTGGGTCGTTTTGTCATTGTCTCTCTTTTCTACTGTCTGTCTTTCCGAGATGTGCCCGCCGTTGAACCTTAACATGAAATTTTGGCTGAGTCTAAAAATTAGGGTTTCCATGTTTCCGGCCAATTTGAGGTCAAGTGAGGTAAATAAATTGAAAATAAAGACTAACACTATTGTCAGTGTGCTTCTAGCAGGGTTTCACTAAAATTTCATCAGATTCTGACAACTTACTATTTTTAGTAAGTGTGTAATTCTGGGCATTCCGTCAACACTTTTGAAGTTTCAATTGTCACACTGCATTCAGAACATGTCAAGTTACTTGCATGCTAAATTTGAGCTAAAACGGGCAACTTGCTATTTTTAGCAGTTCGGCTTCTGGAGTAGATTTCAAGGCTTAGATGAAGAGTTTTTCAACGCATGTCTGGATATTCCTTCTGGGTTTTTCGAGACCTTCGCGATGGTGTGACATGCAAAGCGAGATAACGACTTTCATAATTCAGTCTTCCGGGGCTATTTTAGGGTTTGCATGTCAGGGTTTCCTTTGCATGTTGGCATATTCCTTATGGGTTTTTCGAGAGCTACGCAGTGATGTGACATGCAAACGGAGATAATCACTTAGTAAGGAACTTACTATTTTTAGCAGGTGCGTCCCGGCAGCCGCCTCCCAGCACTTCAGAATCACGAACTGATCACAATGCAGCAGAAACAAGGACAAACAGAGACCATTTGATACGCATGCAGAGCAAATTAGGGTTTCTAGCTTCGGGGCCTGAAAAGAGGGGTAAAAATTCAGAATTTTCAAAAACCGGTGTAAACCATCGCGATCAGCATCCTTCAAGCTATCTGCTGGTAAAATTTGAAGACAAATGGAGCACTTACTATTTATAGTAAGTCATTTCAGAAACAAGCTAAAAATAGCAAATCAGCCGCATGCGCCGGCGTCAATAGGAAGGTCACATGGTGAGGAGCGCGTTATTCGAATTTCAGGTCAAACGGAGTTGTGGAGTCTCAGAAGCAAGCAGTTACTATAAATAGTAAGCCACCCCCAGAAACATGCCAAAAATAGCAGGTCAGCGTGAAGCATCAGTATGAACAGGTCAAGCAGCTAACAAGGATCCCATGGCACGAATTTCAAGACAAACGGAGTTGCAGAGAGGATGGAAAATCAAGCACTTACTATTTTTAGCAGGCCTGTGCAGAAGAATTAGGGTTTCCTAAAATCAAGGGCGAAACACAACAGCCAGGCAGAAGCAGCGTCCAGTCACGATCAATACCCTTCAGGCAATCGGCACGCAAAATTTGAAGACATTCTGAGCAATTGCTATTTTTAGTAAGTTGCTAAAAATAGCAGGTGCATGCAGATATCAGGGCCCGACAGCTCAACCACATCTCGAGATTCGAAACAAAGCAAAATCTAGCCTTTTTGGAGCTTGAAATTAGCTTGAAGTGCAAAGTTGAAAAACTTTCTAAAAATAGCAAATTAGGGTTAGCATGATCAAGTTGCCCTAAATCAGGGAAAGAGCATAAAATTCACTCAAATTGATAAATTTTCAAGTCCAACTAGTGAAGAACGCCTTTAAAAGCTGAAGACGAGGCAGGAAATTTAGTAAGGCATTGAAAATGGAAGCTCACAGGATGATATGTGCCCTCAAGCTGGCAAAAGCCTTGAAAATTTTGTAAGTCTAGAAAAATGGAAGCTCACAGGTCAAAATGCGCCCTTAGCTTGCAAAAGGATGAAAATTTTACTTAGGCATTAAAACTTGATGCTCACCCATGAAAATGCGCCCTTGAGGAAAGAATGAGGGTGAAAATCTTCTAAGTGTTAGAAACTTGAAGTTGCCTACTCCAAATGCGCCCTTGAGGTTAAAGCTTGACGAAATTTTCTCTAAGTTATCAAAATTTGAAGCTCAAGCCCCAAAATGCGCCTAAACTTGCATGTGGAGCTTCAAAATTTTCTAAGTATCAAAAATTGGAAGTAGGGGGTCCTAAATGCGCCCTAGCTTGAGAAGGTGGTTTGAATTTTTTTCTAAGTCTGGAAAGTTGAAAGCTCCATGGTGAAGTGCGCCCTTGAACTTGAAGTTGGAGTAAAAATTCACTAAGTGTTGAAAATTAAAAGCATGAGGGGCTAAATGCGCCCAGCTCAAGAGAGGAGATGGAAAAAGTTTCTAAGTGTCAAAATTGAAAGTTGCCCCTGCCAAATGCGCCCAGGAGCTAAGGAGGCCAAGTGTTGAAAAGTTTAAGTATGGAAATTGAAAGCAGACCCTGCCATTTGCGCCCTCAAGCTTGAAGAGCTTGAAAAATACTCTAAGTATGAAAAGCGAAAGCACACCCTCCAAAATGCGCCCTTGAAGAGGATGGAAGCAAGTAAAATTTTCTAAGTCTTGGAAAGTGGAAGGTGACCCTAGTAAATGTGCCTAAGTTAGAAGCATGGGGGAAATTTTTTTTTCTAAGGCACCAAAACTTGAAGGAGGCACCCCTCAATGCGCCTTGACTCATGAGAGGCTCCATGAAATTTTCCTAAGTGTGGAAAATTAAAAGCAGAGGGCCTCAAATGCGCCTCACCTTGCATACAAATTTGAAAAAGTTTCTAACTCTGTGAAATTTGAAGTTCATCCCTCCATTTGCGCCCAAGGAGAAGAGAAGGTGACTGAAAATTTTCTGAGGCATTTAAGCTTGAAGTTGGACACCTTAAATGGCCCTTGCCAAATGGAAGTTGGGTAAAATTTCTAAGTGTTACAAATTGAAAGTAGCCCCTCTCATTTGCGCCCCAGCTTCAAGGAAGAGATGGAAAATTTTCTAAGTGGTTGAAAATGAAAGTATAGGGGGTGAAATGCGCCCCACCTTGCCAAGGCAGTATGCTAGCTAAAAGTGTTCTAAGTGTTGCAAAATTGGGAGAAGACCCCTCTATATGCGCCTGGAAAGAGAAGAAGAACTTGAAAATTTTTCTAAGTGTTTTAAATTTGAAGTGCACCCTTTAAAATGCGCCCAACAAAGGAGGGAAGTCCTTGAAATTTTCTAAGTTATGAAAACTAGAAGCTTGCCTAGCCATATGCGCCCTCAAGGTATTAGAAGGCAAGTGGAAATTCCAAGGCGTGATGCATGCAAAGTGAAAGATTCCAAGGCGTTGAGCTAGGAAATATGCTAAGTATGTGTTGGCGTAAAAACTAACACCTCTGGAGTGCAGGTTTGTACGGACAACTATGCACACTGCGTAATGAGTGCTCTTCAAATTAGGAGGGGAAGCTCCCTCGTAGTGCTGGAACGCATGGAAAAGAAAAGTAATCTAAGTCCTATCTTTTTGTTCTCAGCTGGAAGAGGCACAAGGTTAAAAAAACCAAGAACGTTGCAGCTAAGGATTTTCTAGTTTCGCAGATCATTAACTACAACTAAGCTAACTACTTTAAATCTATCCAGTTTCCTCAAGAAAACAGAGCATGAGGAAACGGAGCAAGGTTTGACTATCAGACGATAAACAAATATAGACTCTCAACTTGAAGGCAAGGTGGCACATCTATTTGCTCAATCTAAACCAGTTTATTGATAACAACATCACACGATAAACTGAATACGGATTCTCTACTTGAGGGCAAGGTGGCACAACTATTATCTCAATCCGAATAAGTTTATTGTTCACAACACCATACGATAAACAAGTGCAGATTCTCTACTTGAAGGCAACGTAGGCACAACTATCATCTCAATCTGAACAAGCTTATTGAACACAAAACAGATTTATCTAAACTATGGAAAGAATTTACCATGACAATCGTATGAAAACCTATGTGGCATAACACTTGATCAAAATAGTAAAGACTCACAAAACATATTTATCATTACAATCACATGAAACCCTATGTGGCATAACAATTGATCATAATGGTAAAGATGCACAAAACAGAAAGAATTCACCATTACAATTGCATGAAACCCTATGTGGCATAACAATTAATCGTAATAGTGAAGACACATGAACAAATACCAAAAGAGCAGTATTGAGGGCAAGGTAGGCGCAGCATATATTTCTCTCTCAAGCAAAAGTTTTTTACAAATGAGCAAAAGCTCTTATTTATATACATCAAGGTGTAGGGAACCCTAAAATCACTTTGTGTTAACTATAGTCTTGCAATGCATGCAAGATTTATTGCTAAGCCCTAATTAAGCAAACTATACAGTTAACTGGAAAACTACCATCAGTTAACCGAAACATCTAATCCAAAAATGGACAATTGTGCGAGCATGCACGTCCTTATTGAAAGCGAGTTAACTGGAAGACTACCATCAGTTAACGTAAAACCCTAAATACAACTCCAAGTGAACAAAGCTAATCTCAGAATAGATATGCATGAGACAAGACAATGAGTTAACTTGAAAGGGTAACGCCAAGTTTAACTCCTGTGTATAATGTCTATCCTGAGAGGTGGGAACTGAAGTCTACTGAGTGCGATCTCGAACAACCAATCCCTCAACGAGATTGCTAACTGCATCAGCATCTGAAGGTCGTCACAATTCACTACTTGTCAGCAACTTGAGCAATCTTGGCAATCTTTGCACACTCAAACTAGCATTTCACTGACTTATAACTTTGGCAGCTCCGTAACTGAAGTGATGGTCACTATCTCTTCTGCAACTTGATACTTCTGACGCTTTGGCATGACGAAACTGTGAGGTTTGACTGCGCACACTCTAGTTGTGAGAAATGCAAATGAACTTGCTGCACATGCAAAACTCCAACGATATCAACCCTCTAAACCGACTTTGGAAGACAATCAGCCATACGAGGCATGCAACCATGTGAACTTGAGTAACTACACTTGTCAACCCTTCGAATACGCTTGATACAAATCGGTCTCAGCTTCTCTGATGAAGTCATGAATTAAGACCGATTTGGTCTTGAATTCAATCTATGTGTATTGTACTCTAAAAAACTCGCCTGTTGACTGTGAACTTGACTATGTTCTAACAAGATTTCTGGAAAGCTAAAAATAGCCTGCTGAAGAGTTATTTTCGGCGAAAAATCTGAGATATGGGTTTTGTCCAGAAAAAGATTCTAAGACAACCCAAAATGTCAGAAATGCAAAAATATGGCTTTTACTCGACCATACAAAGAATTTTCAGTTGAGAAAATTAGAAACTCAAGAACGAACGTTCTGAAGTTAAAAATTCTTGAAAAATCAAACGCACGATTTTAATTCGAGGAAGTTATATAGAAATGATCCAGATGCTGAGACTTGTCGAATTTTGCCAATTTCAGGAACATGCGAATTGAAATCTGAGAGAAATTTGAGAATCAAGGAGGAAAAAGTTGTTTTTTGTATGCTCTTCTTCAATGAAAATCGCCCTTGAATTCTTCAAATTGCTGACAATCGTGAACTTTTAACCTACAAAAGAATGTGATTGGAGAAATCGCCTTTGGAAATAGATGAGAAATCTGCCTTTGTTTGAGAAATATGAATCTCCCTTGAAAATACACCTTGTGAATGAAGAAAAACGAATTTTGCTTGAAAATACGCCTTTGCCTTGAAGAAAAACGAATTTTGCTTAAAAATATGAACTCTTAAAAATACGACTTTCTCTGGAAGCTTGGTGAATAATAAATGAAAATTCGCACCATCTTATGAACTGCAAGATCAAAAACCCCAGCTGAAAATAGAAGGCTTCTGATTGGACCCCTTTCAGTTACACTGATACTGACACTGAGTTCGGAAATAAATAATAATAAATTAATATTCATCATGCAATAGCAAAGGCGCCAAAAATAGAAAATCGCCACTTAATGCTAAAATTGCAAAATAAATATTAAATATTTTGAACTTTAGTTGACAATTCGAATGAAGCTTTGAGATTCATCGTTAGACTTCACCGATTCCGAAAAGTCATCTTTTGAGCTCATAGGCGTCCATTTGCTCAAGATATTGCACTTTTTATTAACTTCCTATTTTATAGCTGACGACAAAATTACAACTGGCCAACTTCAACACTGATTTTCGGGTGACCAGATGATGCTGAGACTGAACTGGAGAATTCATCGGAAAGCCTACTGAACAAGGAAGAAATGTCTGCTGGGAGACACTACTGCAAAATCCATCGTTTAACCCCCTAAAAAATTAGGCGCCCCTGATTAAATTCATTTACGGGTTCCAGACTTAAACCATTTTCCTAAACTGCCATCTAACACTTCAAACGGCTGCTGACAGCGAACGGTGAACCCTTCTGACAGGAAACGAAGCTCACTGCGTACCTGGAGATATTCTGCATCCAACGACTGTACACAAGGCATCTGAAAATTGCATTAAGGGCCTCAAAAGTAAAAGCGCCCCTAGCCTTTAGTTGCACTGATGTCATTTTGACGAAAGTTGAACTTTCACCCAAATACCCTACTTCAACCTCTGATATCTGGAGCTGGGATGACCTGATTCGAGCCACGTTTGTTTTAACAGACAGCCAGAAGAGCCCACAAGAGAAGTCTCTGAAGGTGACGAAGCAAGAAAATTACTTCTAAGACCTCAAGAACGTCAGTGCGTATTTTATTTAAAATATCCGCCCCAGACTTGGCCATTTTCCGGACGTCTTCACTCTTCAGCATCTTGCCAAAGACCTTGCACGTACAAGTGTTTGCCAAATCCTGAAGGCTGACGGCTAGGCTCGTTGAATAGATAAAATGATTATGCTCAAAAGCTGTGAAGACTTCAAACACGAACGACCTCATCTGACAGGTCTAAAGGCTAGGCGCCTCTGGACTGTAGAAATACACTGCAAATTTTATGTTGGTCTGCCCGTGAAATTACGTGCTTGGTAGAACCTCTGCCACGATCACCTGGAATGTCGGATCGACAAGCACGATGATGCATTGCGAAGATAGGCTAGAGTAGTACTGATGTCAGGAAGACCTCATCTGCAAATTTTGGCATCTTAAGGCTCATTTAAACCAACGCCCCTGAGCTATACTTGCACTGGAAACGCAACGAAGATGCTCTGGAAAATGAAATCTCCATTATAAGCCCATCTTCATACGACTGCTGCTGGAATTCTGAGACTTGGATGATTGCGTTTGATAGTTCGTCAGACGAGTAGACTAGTTGAGGACAGATTGACTGTATCAGCCATCAGAAATACCAGAATTTACCCCCTCTTTAGGATGGGCGCCCTCAGGCTATAGTTGCGCTTTTGCCTGAAAAAGGACGAATTCTCATATCTGGAACTTTGGGAATTTCAACTTTTGTTGCTGTTTGCCGGAACTGCAGATCTCGGAAAGCTTTGCTGGATAGCTCATCGGATAGCCAGACCAATTCTGAAGAGATTGACTGGATTCTTGAACACTTTAAACAAGATCTTAGCCTTCAAAAAGTTGGGTGCCCCTGGGCTATAGTTGCGCTTTCTTGCTTTCCTCTGAGAAATCTTCATATTTTAACCTCTGAAAACTCCATCTCGATCGCTGAAATGACCGTGTGCAACGTGAAATGCTGTCGTGAGACGCTCCTCCATCGTGAAACGCTCCATTTTGAGTCCCTACTTCAGGTTCTGATCAATAAAACTAACTTTAACTGACAAAATATTGACAAAAACTCCATGCTTGATATTGCCCAAAACTGTATTTTACATCATTTTAGCAAAGTTTAGACTCTTTTATGCAAAATGCCTTGATGAAGCAAAAAATTTGGTTTGGGTACAATAGTATGGAAAAATTTGAACCTCAACCCCTTGACTACGCATTTGACTTGTGGAAAGATAAAAATATTCTAAGTATGTGAAACTTGAAGTGTGACCCTCGATTTGCGCCTAGACTTGAAGGGATAAAGTTTTCTGAGGCAAGAAGGAATTGGTTGTGAAATATGCCAGAAGGTGCCAGCTTCATGAAATTGTTAAAATTTTCAAGGCCAAGCAAGGAAAATTTGCCCAGAGATGAAGAATGAGGATAAATTTGATTGAGATATATTTTTCTAAGGTTTGAAAATTCAAAAATTAAATGTACCCCTTCGTTTGGATACACATGAATTCGATGCTTTCTGGGGGAAATTTTCTTCTAGGTATTGGACGTCTGCGATGAGGAATGGATTTCAAAGTCTTCCACAGCTTGCCAGGAATTCTGAGGTGAAGATTTTTGATGGGCACCAGGTTGATGAATTTCCTAAGGAAAATTTGAGAAATTTTCTAAGGCAAGGAAAAATGTGTTAAAAATGCCTTGGCGGATGAATTTGAAAATGATCGCCTAGATGATTTTTGATCAAGTTCCTGATGAAAACATTTTGCTCGAGCCAGGGTTGGATGAAATGTTAGCCGGAAAAGTGAGGAAGGTGTGGTTAACACTTTCGAAAGATGATATGTCCTTGAAGATGATGAAATTTGGCTAAGGCATGAAGGATTGAACGCAAAGTTGGCTAGTGAAGGCGATGAACGCTTGGAAATTAGAGCATGAGAATCCTGGTAAGTAAGTTGAATTTATATTATGAAGTGTTCTAATGCTCTTCTCCTTGCTTGTTTTGCAGGAGAAATGTCGAGACCAAGCAATGATGACTTGGAATAATGAAGCAAATAGTCCAAGATGATAGATCAAGAAGGAAGAAAAGTTGCAAGAAATGGCTAAGTATTGAGACTTGGTGACAAAGAAGAAACGTTTTCAAAACTCAAGATGAAGAAAAGGATGGAAGCTCAAGTGAAGTTGAAGAACAACGTCAAGAAGATCAAGAATAGTGTGAACGCGTCTACAAACGGGAATCTTCTAGGAGATGGTGGACATTAATGGCTCATTTATTACCCCACTCCTCTTTGTGGCGGTTTTTAGGGCGAATCTTATTTAGGGCTGAGGTGGCACGATCTGGGCCGTCTAGCCGATTGTAATCTGAGCTGTCCATTGGACTTGGCCAACTATATAAAGGGGGAGTCCCCCTCATTTGTATCTCATTAGAAGGAGAATTAGAGTAGAAGTTAGAATAGAGAGACAAATTAGAAGTAGTTTAGTATAGATTGATAAAGTAGTTGAAGAAGGAAAGTTTTTCCTTAAAACTTTGTAAGAAATTGTTGTGAACACTCTCCCAATAAAAGGAATTTTCATTGATGATGAATTTCGTCTTTTGTTGTGAGTAGCTAGCAAGGTTTCTTCATCCTTTTGATTCGAGTAGTGACTTAAAGTAGAATAAGTTTCATTTCATGCAAGCAGTAGATAGTAATTGTGGAATGTAGTCTTCAATTTGAGCAAAACTTCGTCTATCCATACCACTAGTGGGCTCGCTGATGGTGAGTTCGCCTTGTGTGGTCAACTCGAATATCATGTACTTCACTTCGATCATGATTTGTATGTCTATATGCGTCATTGTGATGGTGTTTTCATGTTAAGTTGTGATTTGAACACCTTGAACTACTCCTCTTAAGATTGCACCGACTCCGTGGAAGCTGTCCGAGGCGAGGCAAAACGAAGTTTGGTTGAAGTTTGCTGAAGTTGAGCTCCATATCCCACGCCTTAGAGTAGATTAGAATCTTCTTAACCCTGCAACCATTTCAGCTCAGTACTTTCTGGTTAGAATAGGAAACCCACGCTTCATTGATAAATCTGCCGAATTATGAAAACCCCCTTTCCGCTGCTGCTGAACAATTCCGTAAGTCCCCTTGAAATACCAGCAAATCACATTGAGCCAACTAAGCCTATTCGCATTGAAAGAACCTTGGAGTTGAACGCATGAACTTTCTTGCAATCTTAGCATGCTGGATACTTTGATCAAGAGAGAATAGGCTAGCCGTTGGCGACTTTATTCTGCGTTGGTGCGGTCACGAAAATCACATCAACACTTCACTTCAAACCTAGCCTCTAGTGATGCTTTGTCCCTCTCACCACTGGTTAGGGCATCTTTGTAGGATTTCTTTACCTATTCAACAAGTTTGCCACCATTAATTTTGTCCGCTTCCATTTTTTATGCCCCTTCCTCCATTACTCCCCACATGCTAGAAATAACTCTGAGTACGACCCTAGGCCATTGACTATTGGTGGGAGGCTCACAAAAAAACAATTCAGAAAGAGAAAAGAAACAAAAAAAAAAAAAACCCAAAACCTAAATGGAACACACCCGAAATCACTACCCCACAAAATGAAAAAGAGGAAAAAAAATAGTTGCAGTGAAGAACACTAATCAGAGTTGACTCTAGAAGGGAGAGCTGAAACAAGGCCAGCAATGGAGGATGAATTTTTATCTCCTCCATGCACCTCAAAGTTCTCTCTTTCTTCCATTTTTTTTTTAAATAAAAAAATTATTAAAAAAAATGTTTGGGGTGGAGGGGTTTGAACCCCCCCTGACCACCCCTATGAAAGGGGTAGGGCCTAAGGAGCCACCACATTTTCCACAACTTAGGACATGGATAGTGCTGTAGTACCCCAAGGTATTGTGGCCCTACATGGGTGGGGCCTAAGGGCTCATTATCCTTGCAACAACAAATGCATGTACCCCTATGGACCCTGCAATTTTTTTAATAATAGCTTCTTTTAAACAAAAAAATCATCTTTTTTTTTTCAATTCTCAAAATTGTACCGATGATTGTAGAGGTTA
Organism: Sequoia sempervirens; assembly: GCA_007258455.2. NCBI lineage: Eukaryota > Viridiplantae > Streptophyta > Pinopsida > Cupressales > Cupressaceae > Sequoia > Sequoia sempervirens. The sequence goes on along the minus strand of VDFB02027464.1, from coordinate 111,889 downwards.
TGGATTGATGTAGACATGACACAAAGGTGAAGATTCCATGCATGCATTTTTAAATTGTATTAATGGTGGCCATACAATCGTATGGTTGTATGGATTAGTACAATGATGACTTGGTCAACCCTCTTAAAAAGCTCACAAATTTGCTAGCACCAAACCCTATCATGCCTTATATGGATTTATAGGTTTTGGGAACTTTTAAGCACAATTGTGAGGTCCATTTTGCTCCGAAAGACACCGTATAAAAGTTCCTAAAATAACCTTTGGAAAATGAAAAGGGCTTTGCTGATTTAATGCTTTAATACCATGTTGGAGAAATAGAAGAATTCACAGGAGCAATAATTTAACCAGCCAAACCAAATACTTTCCACAAGAGAGATGCAATAGAGAGAATTGCTATATTACCAAAAAAAATGAATATAGATGTATGAATGAAACAAAAAGTAAGATGACCTTGCTATATAGGCAAGGATAAAGCTCTAGGTGAAACCCTAGGACAAACTAGGATCATGACAAGTGTCTTAATCCTATGATATGAGATACAAAAAGTAAACAACCTAAGTAAACTTATGTAACTAGGTGTGAATAGACCCTAAAGTGAAATTAGTTAGGTAATAAACCATATGCACACCAACAAGTCTAACCCTTTATAAAGTGCCAGCATTATGCCATATATTGTTTAAAAACTTGTTTGGCCACCTTTTGGCCCCCAACTTTGTGTGCATACCCACTTATAATTTGGATATCAAAATCCCTTTTCCTTTATGAGGTTTGTGCCTCCAATCCACATGTGCACTTGTCCATGAAAGTTTGATCTCAAACATGCACTTATTAGGTGCATGCACCTCTCCATTAGACTTTTTGACTTTCTTTTACACAGGTTAACCCCCATCCTCATGCCTTACGAAATTTCTTCAACAAAACTTCTTTTCTTCCACCATGAAAAATCTTGCAAACATTTAGAAAAAGAAAACAAAGCTGACGAGACAAAGTAGATTGAGATGTTGTAAAGCATAAATTACACTTGAGAAAGCAAGAAGCCTTAGCTTAAAACTTGACACTATGAAAATTTCATATGAGTACAACAAAACAGTATTTTAATCTCTATTTAGCAAGTAGGAAGTTACCTCCATTTGTGATTGAACTGGTTTATCTTCTTTATATTTGAAATCTCACTATAGGTCTTGACTATTGACAATTTGGTGCTTGCATCTAGAGAAAAAACATAGTCAGTTAGCAATTTACATTTAATGCAAAACCCCACTGAAATCTTGTATAGTGCGCACACTTGTTAATTCTGTTTGTTTTAGGTTTAGTGAGATCACAAGCAAATTCCCCTTATAATTTGGAGAACGGTTCTACCATAAGTGCTATTTTGTTATGTTTTGTCTAGCAATAGACAAATTAAAATGATACAAGAAAAATAAACATATTTTATCTCATAAATGACAACTCATTTCCTCAAGACCCACGTCAAAGAGACATATTGAAAATAGTCTTCCTATCATAGTCATTTCAACAAGTAGACCTCATATCTCTTACACAAATTGCTAAAGTTTGTAACAAACCACTCATCATCTCACATAGGCAAGTCAAAGCATCCACTTTCTTTGGATTATCATCACCACAAAAATACTAGAAGACATGTTCAATTCTTCATATATATAAGCAAATGGAGGACATGCTATGGATTCTTCAACAATCTACACTCTATTGTACTCTAAGATACTTGTTATCAATTCAAACATTTAGTTGCCTTTTGTCACCAAATAGCAACGTGATGACCAAGCATCCAAGTCCAAAACTTATTAGTGAATGTTGAATTCAGTTCTTGCAATCAGTATAACCTAGTTGAGCTTTAATATGAAGATTCTCTTGCCATATTCCTCCCATTATTGGATACATTAGATCAACAAAAAAAAATAAAAAATTTCTATATTTGAATCCTAACTGTGCAACTCCAATGATGGTAGATCTGATAGTGGACAAGGTGACTAAGGGCACTCAAAACTAGATAATGAATTTATCAAGTTGTAAGGGTGGATAAGCTCATCCACCAAGTTCATTAGTTATTAGATACAAATGGATTTATTGCATTTGGTCCAATATCTTATGTAATGAAGGCCATCTCTTCTCAAGAAGGGGAAAATAACCTATTCAACAAAACACCAAAGTACCAATAAGGACAGCTAGATCATTAGGGAAATGCCTTTGCAAATGTTGCTCAAAATGATCCCATTCAAAAATAGTCTCAAATAGTGCGATGCGTAGAAAATGATGAAAGATTGCAAAATTTGTTTGGCTAAACTTGACCTGCAAAAACAAGTTTAGAACATTCATAAATATCAAAACACAAACCTTACCCAAATTCATGTGATACCTACCAAATCCGTACATCCTTTTCTAGCTACCCAATTTGTCATTTTATGGTCTAGGAGAATCTGGGTCACTAAATCTTACCACAAATCTTGGGTGTTGCTTGACAGCTCGCACAGTCTTGTTAGTAGGATCTTCATTATATTCAACACCCATGGGTCACAATATAAGTCCTAACTTGAATTTTGTGGTTGTGGAGCAGTTAAGGACTATTGTGGAATGGTTTGGTTCCAACTAGAATTTCACATTCCCTCTTTGTATATTAATGTATGTTAACATTCTTTGTAGTTAGACATTCAAAGAGACAAAAGGAGAAGAAAGGCATCATACATCTATTCTTGCAGATATTGTACAAAACCATTTGTTGTTACAGTTTTATACATGGCTTCAATTGCTCGCTACTTTCATTATTCATTTGCACTTACATTTCTTGAACCTCTATCATACACTAAAACATTTCTACACATAACGTAACTGAATCTATTTAATTGGATTGTCCAACAAGTTTCTTAGGTGGCAAGGATTAGTGGTATCAAAGCATACACACTTCATATCATTTCTCTTTGGGTATTCCAATGGTTTCTAAAACTTCATCTCTATTTGTATTCCCACTCATCTCATATGAGGTTTAAATATAGGAAGTTAAGGCTCAAGGTTTGTGACCCTTCATCATGCCTTCCTACATGTCCTCAGCTGGCAGACAAATTGTTGGTGATAGCCAATCACTGAGGAAAGTAAATTCAACAACAATTACCAACAGGAAACTCTTCATTCAAAAGAAAACACAGCGACAGTCTACAATAAAGAATAAAATGCAGTCAATTCACTTTATTGCAATTCAATCGTTGTTCATCAGTTGCTCTAACTCCAGAGTCAACTCCAACAAAGAACAAAGGAAACTCAAACAAAAACCTGTTGATTCATTGCTCATCGATTTCATTACACAGACTACAATAGTTGTCCACCCTATTTCATGATGAAGGGCAGTATTGAATTTGATTCAAACAAATTACATTGCTCGTTGAGGAACAATGCTTCCCACTCTTCCCAAATTCTGCTGTTTCAACTCTAAACTTCAAACCAAGGTTGGAAGTTTTCTCTCAGGCGACAGTTCTTCCTCTTCAACTTCACTCACATCATTTGTGACTGCCCCTCTTCGTTGGGTTCTCTCCATAGCATCCATTCTCATTGCCAGGTTCTGCAACATCTCATAGTGACCTTCATCATGGCCTCATCGACCTCTACCATGATTGCCTCCTCGTTCTCTCAACACTCTCGATGGCATTCTGCCCACTCCTCAACAACCTCAAAGCTTCGGGCTCTGATACCAAATTGATGACAGCTTAATTCAACATAGACAAACTATTGCAATGGGCAATTAGTAACAGCAACAAATCAACCACCAATTAACAATGCGAGCTTTATATTACTGAATCAACAACTTATTTGATCTACTACAAGGTGCAGAAACTTATTACAAACTCTTGTTATAATTAAAGACACAAGGTAAAAACAACAGCCAAGACACCAAGTATTTGAATATACGAAATTGAGAACAAATAAAACATCTTCAAATGACGACGTTCGCATATTTTCCTCTACAACCATTCATGCTGCTTTCTTTGCTCTCTGTGCAACTCACACCCCCCCATCATTACTGGAAATTGACTTCTATAAAGTCCAAGGAACTAGACAAATGCTGATTTAGACATTCCCATCAACTGTTCTCTCAAAGACACCATGACTGCACAAAACCATTTCACATTAACTGTGCAAGGGCCAAGAACTGGTTGTATTGATTCTGCAAGAATCGTACTCCCTTCACATTCAAAACACTAGAATATAGCCAACTGATATTTGGTATTCTAAATCGATGCAATGGCTGTGAAGAAAGGTACAAGAAGAATTCATATCTGTTCTGTCCAAGATGGGATCTCTAAAGCATATCAATTTTCCCCTTTGAATCAATCCATTTAGAAACAAAAAACAGTTAGGCTTTTGTTTTGTTACCTTCTCCCCTACGCGGGCTGATCACGGCCTCTCTCTCCTTCTCCAAAAACAGTTATGCACTCTTGTCTTTGTCTCTTCATCAAGCATAATTGTTTCTCATTTTTCACCGGCCAATTCCAAGACACCCCAACACTTACTGCCACATGAGCATTCATTCCATGTCCACGTTTTCAAGGAGCAATAATCGTCCAAGGAAATAAACTAAAACTTCAAAACTAAAACTGAAAATAGCAACCCAAAAAAAATGCACGATGCCCCTACATCAATTGTCAACGACACTAACTTTAGAGATTTTTAAAAAATGATAGAGGATGCATTGCAAAGACAATGGTAAGAATTGGAAGAATGCCATGCATGTGAAAGAGCAAGTATTGTTGATTATCTCACTATTTTTCAAGCAGGTCCAAACTCCTATTCACAACAACTATAATCTTGTAGTTAACTATGGATCAAGTTAGGTGCTAGAATCAGATTAGTGGTCTCAAAGTACTTTTGATGTTAGCTTTGTTCTCGTCTTTCACTCTTAGGTAAGTATAATATTTTTGATATTAAACTTAGAAAATTTGGAAGCTTAGGCTGAAATTTAGCTATGGAAAAAACAGTCATGAAGAATCCTTTTCTTGGAAGTTGTATCCTGAGAAGAACTTTCACAAGAATGGAAAGAAATCTTCTCATCTTTCTCCTAAAGATAAAGAGGTTAAAGAGATAGATTGCACTTCAAGTGTGGATTCAAAGATTAATTTTACTACAAAGAAGGTTGTTTGTTTTGAGAAAAAAGTGGGCAATCAAAATTATTTAACATCAAAATTCAACATAGAGTATTAAAGTTGATGCACATTTTAATTCTTGTTCATGAGTTAACTTTATTTCTAAATATTTAGTTGGGAAACTTGATACACAAACTTATCAACACCCCAAGCCTTACACTTTGGCTTGAACCTAAAATGGTATGGGCTTGCTATTTATTAGGCAATGTAGAGTGAAGTTTGCTAATTCTAAAGAATTGTTGAAGTGATTTCAGATGTTGTACCAATGGATGTGTCGAGTTACATTTGGAAACCCCTACATTTTTGACAAAGATTTTATATACATTTGGAAGGCCAAATGGTATCACTTGTGCAAAGAAGGGAAAATATTTAAATTGATTGCTTCCAAAGGCAATAAGAAGCATCTAGAGGCCCTAAATCTTGAATCAAAGAGAATATTGAGTGGTTATAATTAGATCATTTCCTTGCATATGAGGAAACTAGTGTTGATTGAGTTTCTGCAAGTTCAAGCTTCTCATAACAAATTATTCAAATAATTGGAGACACAGGTTTTCTAGATCTGGGTTGAAGTAGTTGTTGTGACCTTTTTCACACATCGCCCCATTGCAAATGGGGACCCCCTAATTTTGGCTTTGCTTTTCGGTCATTTTGTTGTTGTCTCTCTTTTCTATTGTTTGTCTTTTCCGGGATGTACCCGTCTGATGTGAAATTTTGGCCAAGTCCATGAAATTAGGGTTTTGAAATCTCCAGCCAATTTATAATCAAATGAAGTAATCAAGTTGAAATCTGAGACTAACGTTGTTGTCAGCATGCTTCCAGCAGGTTTCTAGCTAAGTTTCATTAGATTCCGGCAACTTACTATTTTTAGTAAGTGTGTAGTTTCGGGCATTCCACCAGCATTTTTGAGGTTTTAACAGTCACACTGCATTCAGAGCACATCAGGCTACTCTCTGGCAAAATTTGAACTGAAACAAACAACTTGCTATTTTTAGCAGTTCAGCTTCTGGAGCAGATTTCAAGGCTTAGATGCAGAGTTTTTCAACACATGTCTAGAGATCCCTTCTGGGTTTTCAGAGACCTTCGCGACAGTATAACATGCAAAGTGAGACGACAACTTTCAGAGTTCAACCTTCACAGGCTATTTTTAGGGTTTGCATGTCAGGATTTTCTTTGCATGTCTGCATATTCCTTATGGGTTTTTCAAGAGCTTCGTAGTGATGTGACATGCAAACGGAGATCATCACTCATTTAGGAACTTACTATTTTTAGCAGGTGCATCCCGACAGCCGCCTCCCAGCACTTCAGAATCACGAGTTGATTGTAATGCAGCAAAAACGAGAACAAACGAAGATTATTTGATATGCATGCAAGATGAATTAGGGTTTCTAGTTTTGGGACCCAAAAAGAGGGGTAAAAAGTTAGAATTTTCGAAAACCGGTGTAAACCACTGCGATCAGCATCCTTCAAGCTTTCTGTTGGTAAAATTTGAAGACAAACAGAGCACTTACTATTTATAGTAAGTCATTTTGGAAACAGGCTGAAAATAGCAAATCAACAGCATGCGCCGATGTCAGCAGGCAGGTCACGTGGTGAGGAGCGCATCATTCGAATTTCAAATCAAACGGAGTTGTGGAGATATCAGAAGCAGGCAGTTACTATAAATAGCAAACCACCTTCAGAAATGGGCTAAAAATAGCAGGCCAACCCGAAATAGCAGTGTCAATAGGTTGATGAAGTCATGAAGATCCAGCATTCAAAGTTTCAAATCATTCTGAGCTTCAAAGATGCAAGAATTGAAAGACTTACTATAAATAGCAGGGCATGGATAAGTTGGCGGAGGAAGAAAAAATAGCTAAGTTTGGAACTTTATCCTTCACCACCTTGAAAATGCGCCCAGCTTGCCTTCAGGTGTTTGAAAAAGTTTCTAAGGCATTGAAAAATCTTGCAGCTACCTGAAAATGCGCCCATCTTGGCCTTGAGGTGTTTAAAAATTTCTAAGTCAGGAGTTCATCCTTCACCCATTGCCAAATGCACCCTGCTTGATGAAGAAGCATAAAAATTTTCTAAGTATCAAGCTTCGTCCTGCTCACTGGGTAAAATGTGCCCATGCAATAAGAAAGTCAAGGAGGTCAACAATTTTCATCCTGCAGCCATGCCAAAATGCGCCCATCCTCTAGCAAGTGTAATATGCGCCCACAAAAGAAGTCAACAAGTCAAAAGTGTTTCGTCCTCCTCTCATGCCAAAATGCGCCCAAGGATAGCCAGTCAAAGAGTCAACAAACTTCATCCTTCATCAAGTAGCAAATGCGCCCAAGCTCAACAAGGAGGAGTTGACAAGAAAGTCAAAGGGTCAAAGGCTTCATCCACCTCACATAGTAAAATGTGCCCACCTCCAAGCATGACATGCATGAAATTTTCTAAGTATAAAATTCATCCTCCTAGGGGCATCAAATGCACCCAAGTTAAGCCATATGAGGACAAAAAAAGGGAAACCCAAAGGTCACTAAGGCGTTGGAAGTTTCATCCTTTACATCTTGTCATATGCGCCTAAGAAAGAAGCTAAGGGGTCAAAGGTCAAAGGTGGCGTTGGAAACATGTTCTCCATGACAAACTAAATGCGCCTAGGGTGGTGAATAGAAAGTGAAGATGAAATATGTTGCCTAGGTGTGGTTATTATTCACCTTCAAGTGTGATATGCGCCCAAAGTTGATAAGGGTGATGAATATATTAGGTTGGGCGTTGGAGATATTAACTCTATGGTGATGAAAAATAAAACATGTTAAATATGATGTGCTTTCAAGGAAGATTTTCTAAGTGAAGTTGATAAATCTTCCTCACCACAGGCAGAGTGATTGAAGGTGAATAAAAAATTTCTAAGGCAAATTCAAAGTGCTAAGTGATTTTAAATATTTTTCTAAGTGTTATCAAAATTCTACCTCTCTAGAGGAAAAAGACCTAAGTCTGGTGAAGTGATGAAATTTCCTGGATATGAATGAATTTGCTGGAGATGAAGTCAGAAGGTGCTTGCTTTGTGAGGTTGATAAAGAATTTTCAAGTCAAAGCAACAAAGTACTCACAGGGGTAAGGAGCTTGAATAAATTTGCTAAAAGTTATTTTTCCAAGGTGGAAAATTCAAAAAATCAAATGAACTCGTTCGTTGTATACCCATGAGTTCGACAAATTCTGAAGAAAATTTTCTTCTGGGTATTGAGGATTATCGATGAGGAATGGATTTTAAGGTCTTCCACAGCTTGCCAGGGATTTTGAGGTAAAGATTTTAAATGGGCACCAGGTTGGTGAAATTCCCAAGAGAAATTTGGAAAATTTTCTAAGGCAAGTGAAGAAAATGTGTTTTCAAGGTAAAATCCTCCAGACGATGAATTTGAAAGGAATTGCCTAGATGAATTTGCTCAAATTCTTCGTGAAGATAATCTTCCTGAGCCGGAGATGAATGAAATCAAAATTGTCGACGCTTCAGTTGGTGGGATAAATTTCTTGAAGAAGATGCAATTGAAGTTAACACCTTCAAAAGATGATCTTAAAGTACATCTCTTTGTATGCCCTTGAGGAGGTTGAAATTTGACTAAGGCATGGAGAATTTGAGGATGAAGTTGGCTAATGAGGACGATGAGCCCTTGGAGATCAAAGCATGAAAATCAGGTAAGTAAGTGGATTTATATTATGAAGTGTTCTAATACTATTCTCCCTACTTGTTTTGCATGAGAAACGTTGAGACCAAGTGGTGATGACTTAAGTGATGAAGAAAATAATCCAAGATGACATTTCAACTTTGAAGGAAGAAAATTTGCAAGAAAATGGCTAAGTGTTGAAACTTACTGATAGAGAGGAAATGTTTTCAAAACTCAAGATGGAGAAAAGAATAGACGCTCGAGCAAAGTTGAAGAACAACGTCAAGAAGAAGATCAAGAACAGTGTGAACGCGTTTCAAAGTTGGAATCTTCTAGAAGGATGATGGACATTAATGGCTCATTTATTACCCCACTCCTCTTGGTGGTGGTTTTTAGGGTGAATCTTGTTTAGGGCTGAGGTGGCACAATCTGTGCCATCCAGCCAATTGTAATCTGAGCTGTCCGTTGGACTTGGCCAGCTATATAAAGGGGGATTCCCCCTAATTTGTATCTGATTAGAATTAGAAAGTAGAAGTAGAAGTTAGACAGTAGACATAGAGTAGAGAGATAACTTAGAAGTAGCTTAGTATAGATTGATAGTGTAGTTGAAGAAGGAAAGTTTTCCCTTGAAAACTTTTGCAAGAGATTGTTGTGTAAAACTTTCATAATAAAAGATCTTTTCATTGATGGTGAAATTCGTCTTTGTTATGGATAGCTAGCGAGGTTTCTTCATCCCTTCCACTTCAAGTAGCGTAGAGTAGCTTAATTTCATTGTTTTTATGCAAGTAGATGTTAGATGTGAAATGTGGTGTTTGATCTAAGCAACTTCGTCTATCCATACCACTAGTGTATTTGCTGATGGTGAATGCACCTTGTGTGGTCAACTGGTATATCATGTACTTAACTTCGATCATGATTTGTATGTCTATATGCATCGTTGTGATGGTATTTTCATGCTAAGTTGTGATCTGAACACCTTGAACTACTCCCCTGAAGATTGCACCGACTCGATGGAAGCTGTCCGAGGCGAGGCAAAGCAAAGTTTGGTTGAAGTTTGCTGAAGTTGAGCTCCATATCTCACACTTAGAATAGATTTAGACTCTCTAAACCTTGCAGCCACTTTAAATTCAGTACTTTCTGGTTAGAATAGGAAACCCGTACTTCATTGATAAATCTGTCGAATTGTGAAAACCTCTTCCTCTGCTGTTGAGCAATTCCGTAAGTCCCCTTGAAATACCAGCAAATCACATTGAGCCAACTGAGACTATTCACATTAAAAGAACCTTGGAGTTGAACGCACAAACTCTCTTGCAATCTTAGTGTTGGTGTATGTTTTATCATCCACCGAACACACAGAATAAAATGTCCAAAGACACTCTATCCTCTCTTGAAAAACCACCGCGTATGCTAAGATTGCGAGAAGATCATATGGCGATTCCAAGGTTTCTTTAGTTGGGTCTCGACATGTGGATAAGCTCAATGGCCATTGTGATTTGTTGGTAATGAACAAGGGGACTTACGTAAGAAAATCTTCACAAGTTTAGGACTTAGGGAATTTATCATTGAAGGCTCTCGATTAGGACTTTCAATTGTGGATCTCAAAAAAATGGCAAAAAGAATAGGGTTCAGGAGAATCTAGTCTAAGCCTAAGAACTCAAGAGACAGTAAGGACTCGGTGAAGAGAAATAAACCACACTTTGTTTTGCCTCTTGTTGGACAACATACGCAAAATGGGTGCAATCTTCAAGGGGTTTGTGAGAATAATTTTCAAACTTCGAATGAGGCTGAAGTTAAGCTTCCACAATTAAGAGCTCAGGCTAACTTTACGCATCGAATGTAAATCATCCATTCGAAGAAAGTATGAGCTACACTTCACCATTGAACCAATACGATCAATTTTTCATTCAATTAACAAACTTTTCCAAGCAAATTCTACCTAATCTAACTTTAACTTTAATCTATGGCGGAAGATAATATGCAACCTCGCTTACTATTTAACAATAAGAAGTTATTCAAGGCAAATCATGCTCAAGAGCTTTTATCATTCAAAATAGTCTCAATGCGACAATACACATATTCTGTCTCCACACTTTACAAATGAGAGGGCAAGCTCAATTTATAGGCTCCCCAATTACAATTCAATGGCCAAGATTGATTTCAAATCAACGGCCGAGATTACAAAATAAAACCCTAATTAGGGTTTGTTACTTTCGACCAATGAGAAAATTTCATTCGAGGACACTTGTCCTTTTTGCTAAATATAAATCAACGATAAAATAGAAAGTTGTTGCATGTTGATTTGGAACAATTTGATTGGTTGGAAGATGATGAAGCGACACCTTAGCATGCTGGATGCCTTCCTTGGTTGCTTCGTTTTTCTTCCACGCACTTGCCTTAGAATATTTTCCCTACCGATGACTCTGTCCGTTGTGCTTGTTCCTTCCTAGCTGTGATCCTGGATTCCTTTTGAGACTTTGATTTCTTCTTCTTACCTGTACTGGAATCTTAGAGGTCTGGAAGTCTCCCCTTGGAGCAGGTGTCTGGACTTGAAGTTGGTTGCTTTGAAATTCCTCTTGCTCGAACTGGGTTGATGTTATTCCTCTGGATTTCCCCTTTGAGTTCTCCAATTTGTGCCGAGAAATTGTCTAAGTAGGGAGATATGTTTTGGAACACTCTCCTTGTCACCATCTAATTCTGATTGGAAGCTTGTCTTTAATTCTTCAGGAGATGAAACCCTCAAGAAGTTGTCCGGATTGCTTCAATAGGTCTGGGATTGTAGATGAAATCCTTCCAAGACGTCTGGATATCCATTCAAGTGTCTTGAATTTGGAGAAGAATACCCCTGTGCTTTCGCCATATTGGAGAAATTGGAATTTCCTCTGTGAAGTATTTCCCAGACTTAGCCAAATTTTGGCTATTCAGGTTCATTTTGTAACATCTTCATCTGGACCATTCGACACTTAGCCAAGATTTTGGCCATCTCCATGCTCGAACGAACTTTTCCTGTGGATTTGCCTTCAATTCTGAATTTGGCTTGTGCTATGTAGGACAAATTCCATCTCTGGACAAGGATTTTATTCATTTCCTCTTTACTCCTCTTCATCCTTCCTGTTTTCCGTCCAACACTTAGTGAATTCTTCTCATCCTCTCCTTGGGCGGACTTCACATGAGCTTGGACGTTTTCTCCCTCGGCCTAAGTCGGACTTCTAGTCACCTTGGACAAACATCTCTGGGAAAAAGTCGAACTTTCTCTAGTGCTTACCATCTTTTCTCTTACACTGGGGTGAACTTTCTCAACACTTTGACATTTCTTTTCTTGGTCTAGGTCGGACTTTGCATCATGTTTTCCATTGTACTTGGCGGATCTTATGGATGTCTGGACATACCTTCTCCAAGCAAAGTCGGACTTTGTAAAGGTTCGGACATGATGTGCTTAGGCAAGGTTGGACCTTCTCATGCTTGTCCCATCCTTTTTCCTTCACTCCATTTGGCTTGAAGCAGACTTGCCACCATTCCACGCCATTGCTTCTTCTTTGAAGATTTGCCACGCGTTGTCATCCACCTGCAAGAAATAAAATAAATAAATTCAGATTTTCTCTCTCCTGAATTCTAGCTCCGAAGTTAACACTCTCTCTCCTGAAGTCACGGTGAATTTAATTTTGCCCATCGGGTTTTATTTCTGGCCGGCACAAATTATTTTCCTCCAAAACATCGTCTGGCGAATTCGATTTTGTCCAAGGCATTTAAATTTCCGAGTAGTTGAGAATAAATATTAAAATATTAAAAATATTTTAATAAATTCCAACCCGTTCGTTTTGGACCCATGGCTATTTCAATTTTTCCTTTTTTTTCTTTGGCTAAGAGTGTATCTTCCAATTTTATCCTCAATTTCGTCTAGCCAAACCAAAATTCAAGCCATTCCGTCGAAAATTTTATTGCCAGATCCTTATTTTTCTTTGCCGAGGCGAGATTTTAATTGCACTGAGCCTATTTTCTTCTGCCAAAGTCAAATTTTCTCTTGCTCAGTCGAAATTTTCTAGGCAAAATCCTTGTCTGGATGTCTTCATCAGGTGAATTTCCTTGATGCTCGACAAATTCTTCTTCCTTCTGGCCAAGGGCGATCCTTCCTTTCTCTCTACCTTGTGCATTTTTCTTTGGCCAAATTGTCAATTTTTCAAGACTTTAGGCGAAATTTAAATTTCTCCTCGCTTTTGTGCTAGGCACACTTTGTTTTATTCTTCGCCATATCCTACTCTTCTTTAGCACTTGTCCTCCCAAACTTGGCACTTAACCTCTTGAAAACGTCATAACACTCAGCCAAAAACTTCAACTTTTCATCCTTTGGCCTCTATACTTAGGCAAATTTTCGAATTTGTCTTTTGGACTAGGCACTAACACTTAGCAAAATCATTATTTTCCCTCTTCATGTGCTTAGGCGGACTTCCTTAGCATTTTGGACAAGTGTGGTGGATTTCTTAAGTCTTTTGGACGAGCATCTTGGATGTCCCTCTTTTCTAGGGCGGACTTTAAAGCTTTTAGCATTTGTCTCAACATTTTGCCTCTTGGAAATGTCATAATACTTGGCCAAAGATCAACTTTCCACCTTTTTAGGCCCTCACACTGAGCAGATTTTCGTAATTCCCCTTGGTAGGCATCAATACTTAGCAAAATTTTGATTTTTTCTACTTCTACATGCCTAGGCGGACTTTCCAAGGGTCTAGGATATGCTTGGGCGGACTTTAGAACCCTTTTGCACTTCCTTTCTTGTGCAAGGCGGACTTTGGATGATGCTAGGATGTGCTTCCTTCAAGATGGCGGACTTCTTAAGTCTTTTGGCATGTGCACCTTGATGCTAAGGCGGACTTTGGAGGGGTCAAGGATGAGCATGGCGGACTTCAAGACTCTTTTGGCACTTCCCTTCTTGCACATGGCGGACTTCATCAGCCTTTTGGATGTCCCTCTTTGAATATGGCGGACTTTAAAGGTCTTTGGCGCATCCTTGGCGGACTTTGGAAGGTCCTAGGACAAGTATCTTGAATGCTGGGCGGACTTCACCAGCCCTTTGGATATCCTTCTTTGCTGCTGGGCGAACTCCATAAACTTCTTGACATTTCTTCATCCTTCCTTCATCCTTCTCCCATGGCAAATTTCAGACTTGAACCAATTTTTCACAAATGTCATCATTTAAGAACTAATTTTCCATGATTTCAACCTCAGATCTAACTGGTTTTGACCTGATTTTTCCAGATTTTGAATGTTTTTGGGTCTGATTTTCATGCTTTTTGACCTTTTTTTCCAGATTTTTCAATAATTTTCAAATTTTCTCTTTGATTTTCTGAGATTTCTATCAAGTTTTTGGAACTTCTGAGTGCGTTTTTGGAACTCGGGACCTTTCTAAATATAGGAACTTTCCAAAAATAGAAACTTTCTAAAAATAGAAAAAGCAAACCCTAAAAAATAGGGAACCTTGTTTGGTCCGAAAATGCCAAAAATGAAAAATCGAAAAAGCAACTTTTCCTAAAAAATAGGAAGTGTCAGAATTGGCCGAATTCACAGGCGATCTTCGTTTCCTGGGCCTTCTGAGCGCTTCCATGACGTCTACACACTGATTCAAGCATTAATTACTGACTTGGCTCGGGTAACTCTCGGCAAACTGACCTGAAGCTCTTAACAAAATGATCTCACGTAACCGTTGCAAGGAGACGAAAAGCGAAAACAGGGGGTCCCCATTTGCAATGGGGCGATGTGTGAAAAAGGTCACAACACTTAGCGTGCTGGATACTTTGATCAAGAGAGAATAGGGTAGCCGTTGGCGACTTTATTCTGTGTTGGTGCGGTCACGAAAAACACATCAACAGTAGTGGAAGGTGAGATGGCAACCATGCCATCTTTCAAGGGGATCATCTCTTAAGTTTTCAGTGCCTATAGATTTTGGGGACATAAACTCCCTAATTTAGGGAGGGGTGGCCCAAAGAAGATCCACTTTGTACTTGATGGATACAAAGCACTTTCTAGTGCATGTCCCAAAATAGGTCATAAATGGCATCATAACGTTAATGTGTTTGAATATTTGGATTCTCTTGAAAATTTGTATGATTTAAAAAAGAAAAGTCTCATTTCAAGCCCATATGCTAAAATTGTGACTTTCAAAAGGTTGATGAGAAGAAATTGCCAATTAGGGTAGTTTTTTGCAACTACCTTTCTGCTGAAACCAGCAGTTTCACCCATGCTTAGAAAAATGTCCCAAGACGTTCCAATTTTTTATTGTCTTCAGTTCATCAATCCTTTTGACTTCCAAGGATTTTGTAATGCTAGGAAACTCTATTCATAAGTATTGTACGCTTGAATTGAGCATGGAGGGTTGGAGCGAAATGAGTCTTGTAACTCAAGTGTTGGGAGATGTTTGTGAGAGGAGTTTTTGTGTTCATATTCATGGATGTAATAGAAAAGGGCTCGGAAATTGTAATAGTGATTTCTAATTGAGCTTGGGAGAGAAGTTCACTGTTGTGGAGTGTTCTTGAGTAAGTTTAAAGATGATCAATTCTAACGAAGCCAATTTGGGCTGCAAAGTGAATGTACCTCATATTTATGGTAGAGTTTTACCCACAAAGGGGTTTCTCCACATTCCTTTCTTGTCTAATTTTGTTGGGATTATCTATAATTTCTAATTTGATGCTACATATCTCATTCTGTTTTAAAAATTCAGTCATTTATTTATTTGCATAATCTAACTCCTTCAACACCATAATTTTTGACATGTGAGGAGTATCCTCCCTAATTTATGGATCAACTACGGAATGACTTTGGGCAGTAATTTGCCATTAAGGAATCTTGTTCTGCTAAGGTTTATACCAATGATATTAGTTAAGTGCATAGACTGTAACATTGCCTGCAAGTACATGATAAATGGGAAATAAGAAAAGAAACTACTACGTATAAATTAATAATACAGAAGTTAATTATTACAAATCAAAGATTAGACTTTAGTTAATGTAAACTATATACCAACAATCCAAAATAATTTTTCAAAAAATGGTCAATTAAACACCTTTCAATGGTTAAATAAAATGAGCAGGGACGAAGTAAAATAACAATATCTTCATTAAGTAACTGAATAGTGGGGAGGGGATAGAATTAATAAAATTATATAGGGTTCAAGCTTCACTCACCATGGCTATAAAATATATGCTTTTCTGTTCTATAACGAGCTTGTCCCTCAACCAGGGATTTTGTGAGCTGCGGTTTAAGAGTCCCCAATCAATAACAAGGTCCCAATATGTACTAACAATGGCTGCAATTGATGACATAAAGATAGACATTATTCTCCAGCCTTCATGTTTTGTCTGACTATACGCTGTTCTCATTACAACAGACACAATTGTTGAAAAGTACTTTAAAGCATTATATCCTTGCATTGCATCCCTTTCTTCGACCAAGCGCCTAACACACTGCAAGACATACTTGAAACCATAAGTGGCTTCCAGGCTGTAAATTAACTGCTTATTGCTGACCAAATTTTGTTTAGAATGAAATAAATAGAAATAGTACCTAGCACTTTAAGTTACTTCCAAAAAAAATGTCATGTCATGAACATCTGCCTATAGTCTATACACAAGAATTCACGCTTTTAGAAAAGAGAAATATATATTAGAGGACCTGAAGAAATCGAATCCAATAAGGGATCACTGCTAGAATAAAATAGAAGGTGGGATATGCATTCTTGGCCTTGAGCGTGCATGATTTATTTGATATTATTTTGATGTCCCCTGAGCTGTAGAAGCATATAAAATACTCAAAATACCTTATTGCCTGTACCTGAAGGATATGAAAGCTGAAATAATTAGAACTTTTATTTTCAGATGAAAGGAGAATTATATTATTGAAAAGGATTACTACAAAAATTCTTTGTCCCCTATCAGACAAGAAGCCCAAGAATCAATGGCAGTTAGTTACATCAGACTTCCAAATGGAAGCATTATAAAGCATATTCCAAAGGGGCATATATGAAATAAGAAAACATAGAAATACCATAGCATATATAGAATGTCCTTATAGTAGTTCATAACAAAATAGAAAACACAAAAGATCAGTTCTTTAAGTGGTTAAGCATATAAAAAGTTACACATCAGTGATAGGCCTGTCAATAGTTTTTTTATTTTTTTTGCAAGACAACACAAAATGGAACAGTGTGTGAGGATAGACCTCTCTTGAAATTATGAAAGGAAGCTTCCTAATACATAAACTAAACTTAAACGCTGAGCTAAATTAACTATAGACAGAAAACTATAGACGAGATATACAAATATCAACACCATATAATATTTTTTGAGGGTTTGCATAAATAAAATGATTATTTTCCTATGTTTTTGTCTTGGATACAAGCAACAAACTATTAATAGTCATGCCTTGCAACCAAGATACTCAGATTTAACAAATAAAACAAACCTATCTAAACACACAATGGCTCCTTCTAGCTGGCTAAAACAAACACCAGCTATTCAGTACCCACAATGATAATGTAAAACTCCAACCAAAATGTGAGGGACATTCACTTATACTCCAAATTCCACAATCTTCTTGCATTATCTTGCTGAAAAATTCTGCACAAAGATAATGGTGGCTTTCAACATTGGTGGAACTCGAAAGAAGGCCTGCTATAGCACCAAAATCCACATGAGAAATGGAAAACTACAAAAAACCAAAGCCAACTCCTGCTAGAAAAGTACAATGGTGAATAACTTGAGAAGGATGGCAAATGAAGTTGAGTTTTCATGTTTTAGAACCACCTTTTTCTTTAAATCATAGTTTAAAAAATCACCTAGTACTCAATTGACTTGGTGCAACTCATGAATTTTTCCACACATCAAGTTTTCGCTAGGACTCTGTAATGTCCCCAATCAAACAACTCTAGGAAACGGATGATTTATCAAACATGTGCAACTTGAAACAATAATCAAATGACCAATATAGATGCCAAACCCTAACCAATCAGCAACAATGCAATATTGCAAACCCTTGTAAATCAAACTTACACTTCTAAACAGAAAATTCAAACCCTCATAATGCTAGTATACATCCATAAATGCAACATAAACTACATGTCTGAATTGTATTTGTCAAATATGTCAAATATGATTACTGATTTATGACTGATTTTTTATGGACAGTGATACTATCATTCACCAATATTTATGACACACTTATGCACTAAAATTAACCAAATATGAAGGAGAACTGGATAATGAATTGCTAGATAAATTATGAAAGTAGCAGTAAACATGGAAACACTAGCCTAGAAACCCTAAATCTGATTTTTATTAATTGTAACAACTGGAATAAGTACCAATGCTGATATGCTAAACTAGAATACTATTTTTTTAAGATTCTGTAAGAACCCTGTCTTATTCTGATCATAAACTTCTGTCTTTTGCCTCAAGGAATTTTCACAAACACTTTTTCTTACAGCCTCGGTCTTGCTGGTATTGAGTTTCAGTTTGCTTTGAATGGTTTTTTATGCATGCAAATGAAATTAGAGTGCCTTTGAAAGTGATGCTAAACAACTATTTAATGAATAGAAATGGTATGCAATATCTTTTTGTATTTTCTATGCATGAATGTGACTGAAAATGACATCTACAGCAACTAGGCAATTTATCAAACACTTAACATGCAACTAAAATGAAGGTACAGAAACCTGACAATAAGACAAACAATTTGCAGCCATCCAACAACTCCTCTCTTTGATATTTGTAATGAGATTACAATTCTAGGGATGATCCTAGTTTGACACCGTTATCAAAGGTTACAAGTTTGTCTCCTTCTACAATGATGACTGAATATTACAAAGCTACGCTGCTGCCTTGGGACAGCGATCAGACTTCTAATCAAATGCAATACTAACAACTACAATGACTGTGCTTACCATGCTAAACTTCTGACAGAGACAGCAACCTCACTAACTTCAATGTACAATACCATCAAAATGCAAATACAGGTGATAAGGTGAACCTTGAAATGGAGTAGCAGCCACACTAATAATTCGATTCTCCACCAAGGCCAATTATCTTCACCTCAAAATGTTGTGCCTTCCTTCAAGGGATGCCCCACGATTCCACAATATATTTATTTATATTTTTCCAGTTCTTTCCAAGCAAAATCGCACCATGTAGGAGTGCGCCC
Source organism: Sequoia sempervirens (assembly GCA_007258455.2). Classification (NCBI taxonomy): domain Eukaryota; kingdom Viridiplantae; phylum Streptophyta; class Pinopsida; order Cupressales; family Cupressaceae; genus Sequoia; species Sequoia sempervirens. The sequence continues at coordinate 92,931 of VDFB02027464.1, read as the reverse complement.
AGCAAAATACATTGAAGTATGGCATCCACACATGCTTGGGAAATAACTTGATTAGCTGGAAATCCAACCATATACACTACATCTGTTCTTCATTGAATATACCTTGAAACCCTTGAGTAGTTTGATGTAATCTCCACCAATGATGCACAATACTGTAGCAAACACTATTCATGTGTATTGTAGCGTGGCTACTTGTTGTGACGTTTTTCACACATCGTCCCATTGCAAATGGGGACCCCCTAATTTTGGCTTTGCTTTTCGGTCGTTTTGTTGTCTCTCTTTTCTACTGTCCGCCCTTCGGAGGATTGTGCCCGTCAGTGAGCTTAAGCATAAAATTGACCAAGTCTGAATTAGGGTTTCATCTTTCCTGGTCAGTCCAGGGTCGAATAAAGTGAGTAAATTGAAAATTGAGCTTAGCATTGTTGTCAGCATGTTTCCAGTAGGCTCCCAGCAAATTTTCATCAAATCCTGAGGTACTTACTATTTTTAGTAAGTGTGAAATTACAGGTAATTTGTCAGCATTTTTGAGATTCCGACAATCACACGGTATTCAGAGCACATCAAGCTACTCCCGTGCAAAATTTGAGTTGAAACAGGCAACTTTCTATTTTTAGCAGTCCAACTTCCGGCACAAATTTCAGGGCTCAGATGCAGAGTTTTTCTTTGCATGTTGGCATATTCCTTCTGGGTTTTTCAAGACCTTCGCGATGATATAACATGCAAAACGAGACGACAACTTTCAGAATTCAATCTTCCGAGGCTATTTTTAGGGTTTGCATGTCAGGGTTTCTTTTGCATGTCGGATAATTCCTGATGGGTTTTTCGAAAGCTTCGCGATGGTGTGAAATGCAAATGGAGATAATCACTCAGTAAGGAACTTGCTATTTTTAGCAGGTATGTCCCGGCAGCCGCTTCCCAGCAGTTCAAAATCACAAGCCGATCGCAGTGCCACAGAAACGAGAGCAAACAGATATCATTTGATATGCATGCAGAGCAAATTAGGGTTTCTAGCTTCGGAGCCTAAAAAGAGGGGTAAAAAGTCAGAATTTTCGAAAACCGGTGTAAACCACCGCGATCAGCATCCTTCAGGCTATCTGCTGGTAAAATTTCGAGTCAAACGGAGCACTTACTATTTATAGTAAGTCAATTTGGGAATTGGCTAAAAATAGCAAGTCAGGTGCATGCGTCAATGTCAATAGACAGGTCACGTGGTGAGGAACACGCCATTAAAATTTCAAGTCAATCGGAGTAGTGGAGCTATCAGAAACAAGCAGTTACTATTTATAGTAAATCACCACCAGAAATGGGATAAAAATAGCAGGTCAGCTAAGAATGGCAGTGTCGACAGGACAACAAGGTCATGAGGATGCTGTGTTTAAAATTTCAAGTCGTTCCGAGCTTCAGAGATGCAAATTCAGAGGACTTACTATAAATAGCAGGGCATGAAAGCTGGCGAAAACGAGGAAAAATTTCTAAGTCTAGAGCTCTGTCCTGCAGCCATGGCAAAATGCGCCCAAGTTGATGAGGGAGCATAGAAAATTTCTAAGTTATAAGCTCGTCCACCACATAGGCCAAAATGCGCCCAAGAAGGAAGAAGTCAAACAAGTCAAAGATTTTCATCCCTCACCTACATGGAAATGCGCCCAGGCAACAAGGAAGGTCAAGGAAAGTCAAAGTTTTTTTATCCTGCAGCTATGCCAAAATGCGCCCTCACCTCAAGCCAAGCATGAAGGAAAATTTCTAAGTATGGGATATTCTCCACCACCTCCAAAATGCGCCCATCTTGGCCTTGAAGCATAAAAAAGTTTCTAAGTTAGAAATATCCTCCTCCTATCCTCATATGCGCCCATGCTACAAAGACAAGTCAATGGCGTTATAAATTCATCCTTCACCATGCCTAAAATGCGCCCACCTCTCAATTCAAAGAGTCAAATGTGTTGTTAGAGGCTTTATCCTTTATCCTATGCTAAATGCGCCCATGCTAAACAAGGAGTCCAAGGTGGTCAAAGGTGGCGTTGAAGAGTTTATCCTTCAGCACACATGATATGCACCCAAATCAAGGCATGTAAAGACAAAAGTAAGGAAGTCAAGGTGGCGTTGAAAAGTTTGTCCTCCTTCATACATGATATGCGCCCATCCTCTTAACATGCAATATGCGCCCAAATGAGGGCATGTGAAGACAAAATATGGAAGAAAGTCAAAGAGGCGTTGGAGTTATTCCTTCAAAGTGAAATTATAAAAAAGCTTGAGAAAAGTCGACCTCTTCATGTTATGAGTTATTTTGTTTGCTTGAGCTTGTGAAGTGGAGATTGTGGAAGAGAGAAACTAGGGTTTCTTAATTTCAGCAGTGGGGAAGCCTGGATTGGGCCTTATTCTTCGTTTTTGGCATCTTGAAGGTGTGAAAGACCACTCTAAAGTTGCAGATCAGAATTTATATGCTTCATGGGAGCCATGTTTTGCTATTTTCAAGTGTTTGAAGTCATCTATTGGAAAGGTATTTGCTGTTAGAGGCTTCACTCGCAGTTTAGAAGAAGTTGCTTGCCTTTTTGAAGATTGTTGGAGCTGATCCATTCACCTACAGCCAGCCGCCTTGAGTTGAGGGTTTCTTCATCATCAAGTAAGGAAAATGCCTTTCCTTTGTGGCTGCATTCTTTCCTAAAGTGGGCGCCCTCATCACTAGAGGCTATTCCAACAAGTTTTTGGTGGGAGAAGTTCATATGTCAATTTGTATGAGCATTTTTATATGGACGGGTACTGTAGCAAACACTGTTCACAGTGTTGTTTTGGCTGTAAGTAATTATGTGGATGTAAATTGTATCTTGTTTCGAAATGTATGAAAGCTATGCGACTTAGGCACTCTTATGTTATGAAAAAGTCTCTTAACCTTCGTATCGAGTTTCATCTTAAATTATCATTGAATTTTAGTTCATTTGAGTTCTTTATATGCATATGCTTGTAAGAAATCATTAGTATCATTGGCATCAAATTTCAAAAACACAAAAACAAGAAAAACAGGATACAAAACCCAAAATCAAACCTACAAACCAAGTGAAATCATCGCAGCAGTGAGCTCGGCTCTTCATAGTGGTATTAGAGCCATGATCCTGCCATCCTGGAGGGTCTAATTTACAAATGATAAGTCACAGATACTACACCCGCAGAAGAGTAGAACAAGAGAGGCATTGGCAAGAAAACAATCCATTTACAGAAGCACCTTTGGCTGAAATGGGTGACAGGGAGGAAGAAATTCTACACAGAAATGATGATAGAGATGATGATAGAGAAGTAAGAGAAACTTTGAGAGATTTACGAACCGGACAGCAAGAGGTAGCTAGGGTATTATAGCAGCTTACAAATACTCTACAACAGATGAACTTTCCTAGGAAGCAGCCACAAGATCAAGATGATGACAGGAGTGTAGCAGGGTCTCGGAGGGCACATAGGGCTCCCTCTCGTACAGCTGATAGGCCCTCTCATCCTACCTTTTTGAGAGCTGAATCAGAAGACGGTAACACAGAAGAAGAAAGAGAGGAAATGTTTGCAAATATGCTCATGGCCGCTAATGACGAATGGGAATTATTGGCACCTCAAGTGAGAGAATGTCTAAGCTTTGACAGATTCCTGAGTCAAAGGAGAGTATTACCGTGACAGACCGACCCAGAGACCAAGAAGACAAAACAAAGATCAACACAACGATCTCAAGCATGCCACCAACAAACTCACGTTACCCACATTTGATGGCAGTGGGATGGTTGCAGCATAGTCTTGGGTCCATAAGTTGGATACCTTCTTGAACCTTCGGCCTATGGCAGAGGCAGACGTAATTAAGTATGCTACACTACATCTAGAGGGAGCAGCCCATGATTGGTGGTGCCATGGGTTGGTGACCTTACAGCATGATTGAATTACGTCCTGTCAGGAGTTTATTGATCGACTGATTGAACGCTTTGACAGGAAAGATCCAGAGACATACTTCAGAGATCTAGCTATACTCAAGCAGGTTGGGAGTCTGGAGGGATATATGGGTGATTTCCAGAGGCTGTCGATTATGGTTCCCAACATATCCGAGAGGAGATTGGTAGTGCTATTCATCGAAGGACTCTTGGAACCATTGAGAGGTTGGATCAAAGATTTTGATCCCTCGACCCTACAGGAGGCTATGAGGAAAGCGAGGAGCATGGAACTCGCAGCCTCATAGAGTGAGTCGTAGTCTAAAGCATCCTCTTCATACAAGGATGGAAAATCATTCCCTAAGAAGAACGAGAAAGCAGATACTAAAGGTAAATCATTAGTCCCATTTGACAAAGAAACTATCAATGACTTGTGCCGTAAAAAGTTGTGTTTCTATTGTAAAGGACCGTATGATGCAAACCATGACTGTCCTTTGAGGCCTAAGGGGAAGGCTAACCGAATAATGTGGGCTTACTATGAGGATTCTAAATCAAATAAATTGGACCAGCACACTGAGCAAGGGGAGTCCTGTTGTGACCATTTCACACATCGCCCCATTGCAAATGGGGACCCCCTGTTTTCGTTTTTTGCCTTGGTGTTGTAGTTGCATGTCACTTGTCTTTTTACAATGAGGTCATCATTTTGAGGGTTCCAAGTCAGTCAGTCTGCCAAGAGTCATCTGAGCCAAGTAGAGAATCCATGCTTGAATCAGCGCGTAAACGTCACCATCGTGCTTAGAGGGCCTGGGAGACAAGGATCGACTGTCGTTTCAGTCAAATCCGACACTTCCAAATTTTTAGGGTTTCTCACCCCGGGCCCCCTATCTTTTAGGACCTGCTTTTTTGGCACTTTTGGTGATTCTGGGATCCCTATTTTTTAGGGTCTATTTTTGGAAAGTTGCTATTTTTGGAAAATTTCTATTTTTAAAAAGTTTCTATTTTTAGAAAGGTCACGAGTTTCAAAAATCCACTCAGAAGTTCGAAAAGATCAACGAAACTCTCAGAAAATCGATTCGAATTTTTTTTGAAATTTTGGTAAAATTCTGGAAAATCACACAAAAAGTTCAAAAATCTGGAAAATTTGCTCAAAAATGGTGAAAAATCTGGTAAAAATCATAGAAAATCTTTCGAAGAATGGTTGAAAATTTGAAGAACCAGTCAAGAAATCTGAACATTCATGGAAAATCTGGAAATTCGTAAAGAATCTGAAGCATTCATGGTGATCTGATCATGGTGAAGGTAGGATATGCCTGAACAATCATGTAGGAAACTGAGATATTCGCCTAAGTATGGAGGACCTTCAGCTCACAAGATAATGGTGAACACCTTCAGCCATAAGCAATGCAATGGCAATGAATCTGAGCAAGTCCACCCCTGTCAAAGCATCAAATGGACAGACACAAGCTGAAGTCCGCCTTGGGAGAAAGCTAAAGTGGCTAAGCATAATCCAAAGTCTGCCTGGTCAAAGATGGAAATAGCTACTAACAGGCTGAAGTCCGCCTTGTCCAATGGCCTAGCAAGGATGCATGTCCTTGGATCCTCCAAAGTCCGCCATATGCCAAGAGGGAAAGTCTGGAAAAGTCTTGAAGTCCGCCAGCCTTGAGGGAGCTCATCCTAGGATGCTTTGAAGTCCGCCATGCAGCAAGGAGGCACATCCTAAGACCATCTGAAGTCCGCCCTTGCACATCCTAAGACCATCTGAAGTCTGCCCTTGCACATCCTAAGACCTTCCAAAGTCCGCCATTCACAAGAAGGAGGTGCCAAAAGGTTCTGAAATCCGCCCAGCAGCAAAGGTGCATATCCTAAGGTCATTCAAAGTCCGCCCAGCTCATCCTTGACCCCTCTAAAGTCCGCCCAGCATAAGAGGCATGTCCAAAAGGCTTGGAAGGTCCGCCTAGGCATGTAGAAGAGGGAAAAGTTAAAAATTTTGCTAAGTGTTTATGCCCAGCAAGGAGGAAATTTCGAAATTCAACTAAGTATGAAAGCTTAAAGGGGATGAAAAACTGATTTTTAGCTAAGTGTTGTGATATTTCCAAAGGGATAAAATGCTAAAGTGTTAAGGAAATCCGCCCTAGAAAAGAGGGACATCCAAGAGGGACGTCCAAAAGAGTCCTGAAGTCCGCCATACATACTGGAAGACATATCCTTGACAGCTCTAAAGTCCACCATCCTTGTCCTTGACCCCTTGAAAGTCCGCCATGCACAAAGGGATGTCCAAAAGAGTCTTAAAGTCCGCCCTTGACATCCTTGACCCTTCCAAAGTCCGCTTAGGCATGTAAAATGAAGGGAAATCAAAATTTTTGCTAAGTGTTGGTACCCAGCAAAGTGAATTTCGAAAATCTACTAAGTATGAAGGGTGGAGGATCCTTTCCAAAGGAGAAAGAATGTTGAGACAAGTGCCAAAAAGCTTCAAGGTCCGCCCTAGAAGAGTGGGACATTGTAATGTCCCCTTCTCATCAGTGATCAGCATTGGCATTCTTCAGTCTATTCCGGAACCCGTAGACTGGAATGAGGTGGAAATTAGGGTTTCATGGGCTTGGCTTTTGTAGCATTTCATTTTATTTACTATTTTTAGTAAATGATGGTTGTGGCAGTATGCAGTTGGTTGTCTTCAGTCTTCTCTTCAGTGAGCATATTATTGGTTGTTTCAATATCTTCCTCTCAAGCTTAATTTGTTGAAATCTACTAAGTATTGGCATAAGTGTTATAATTTTCAATTGACCCCTTGGCCTAAGGATACAACTTGCAAGTTGTTTTAAAAAGGGGACTTGAAGGGTACGCCTTGTCATAAGGTGATAATAATATTTTATATTTTTGAATTTATGCTTGGAGGAAAGTGGACGCCACTTTATGAGGAATATATTTTATGAAATTTGAAAATAAGGAGAATTCAAATGGTTGTCTTTTGGCGTGCCAATTGAGGAAGTTGAAGAGTTTCTCATTTCTTATAAAATGAAGACATGACTCCAGCATTTGATATCTATCAACTACCTTATTGTTATGCTGTCAAAATGACTATGGACATTTTGTTATTGCTTCGAGGATGCTACCTCCTAGCCCCTTCCCAATTTCGTGTTTGAAATATAACACCTAATTGGAATATTGCTGCTTCTCACATCAGACTAGCAGATTGAGCAATAAAGATTGAGAAATTTGGTGAATTCTACAGTTTTGAAGTTCCTGGTTTTGCTACAGCTGAAGCTGTTTTCTGTTCGTATCTTGCTGAGTGATTTTTATTTGGTTCTGGGTGTTTGAGCAATCTACTTGTTGACTGGAGGCGCCAACTTCCACCAAAAATCAGATTTTATTTTGAAGTATTCAATTTTATATTGCAAAGTCGATTTTCCTCAAGGGCCGTACCATTTAATGCTGTCTTGGGATTCGTGCCAAAAAAAAGTAGAGACTTTGTTTGCTGTTTCTGGATTCTATCTTGGGCGCCAGACTTGTAAGGTGCTTTTGCAATTCGTTTCACGCCATTCGGAGAAGAAATAAGTGAGTTATGAATGTTTTTCTGTTTTCCAGTTTGCTGTTGTAAATTTCCAGAACTCAGGAATTTGCATCAGATTTATCAGTTTCCAGTTTAATCTCCATTTCAGTCATTGGAAAGCAAAGAACACTGTTATAAATTCATTCTTATATCTACATTTCACTTCTCTATCATTGTAACTCATTTAATTGCAGTCTTGTTGAAATTGTAAGGTTCTGATTAGTAGTACTAATCTAACCATTTGTATTGCTGCAACTATTTGATTGTATCTCATTAAAGTCCCCTGGATGGTTTACCGCCAGTGTGGTTAAATTGTTTGTAAATCTTGTACCCACTTAAGTGGTGAATCCCCACAGTTCTGTGGATGCCCGCCGCAGCGGATGAATTGCTTTAATTTGTAATCTTTTCCCCCCACTGTTTGGTGGTAGCGTGGAATTGTTTTCTCATGGCTGGTTATCCGCCTAATAGTTCTTAATTTCAATTTCTAGACTCCGTCATATGTTAGCACCTCGCCCTCAGTGGGATCTTGAGTGCACATTCTTGACGTTGAGTAGTTCTTCTATTCCAATTCAGTTTCTTCAGTTCAAGCTTCAGCATCTTCCATTCAAGTTCAGATTTTAATTTGAGGCTAACGCTAATCATATCATCTACTGCTGGTTATTTTGTGTTTTCCTTCGAAAAAATTGGTTAGCATATTTCAGTGGTATCAGAGCAGAAGACCCTGCCATCCTGTGGCTGATTGCAGTAGTGAACTGATGAGTGACAGAGACACAAGGCCATACACTAGAAGTCAGGCCAGAAATCAGCATCAGTTTCCGCCCGTTCCAGAGGCAGATACCTTCTCAGAAGTTCTAAGAGACCTTGGTAAAACAGTGGAAGGTTCAGATAATTCAGTGGAAGTGGTTGATCACACAACTGTCATAATGTCAGATTCAGTAAGAAAAGATAATGAAGAAAGGGATAGAGTGGAGAAGAAGTTTGACGGGATGATAGATATGATGTCCCGTTTGTTATCCAAGTTGGATCAGCAAGCAGCTCAGAGTATTATTCAGCCCCAAAATAACTCAGCTGGAGAAAATAGTGGAGTGAATGGAAATAATAACAGTGGCAGTCCTGAGGTGAATACTAGGGACAGAATTGTAGGTCAGCATACTACAATTCATAGTGGGTCATCCTCTAGACCCCTCTTTCCTGTTTTCACACCAAGGGAAGAGCAACAACCAGTTGAGGCTACTCCAAACTTTGCTGATGATGCTCGTCAAGCCTATATGGAGTATGTGTCCTTACCTCTTGACATGAGAGGAGCATGGACCTTTGATCAATTCATGAATCAAAGGAGTCGGAGAAATGGTGGTAGGAATGATCAACGTCCTCCTGCAGGCCCTAGAAATGATTTTTACCAAGCATTGGGAAAGATCACTATGGAACATTTTGATGGTGGTAACAAGTGTACAGCCAGGTCATGGGTGCAAAAGTTAGATAACTACCTCTCCCTTAGACCTATGCCGGAAGAAGATGCTATCAAATTTGCTACCTTGCACTTAGATGGCATAGCTCATGGATGGTGGACTCACGGTTTGGTCACTCTTGGCCACAACCTTATTCGCACTTATGGAGAATTTACAAATAAATTGATTGAGAGATTTGACACCAAAGATCCGGAATTGAAGTTTAGAGAATTGGCACAGTTAAAACAGCAAGGATCTTTAGAGAGTTATGTGGCTGATTTTCAGAGGTTGTCAGTAATGGTGCCCAACATTACTGAAAGAAGACTTGTAGTCCTTTTTGCTGAAGGTTTAATGGAGCCATTGAAGGGTTGGGTCAAAGCATTTGATCCTCCAACATTGGATGAAGCTATCAAGAAAGCTAGGAGCATGGAATTGGCAGCCCCAAGACCTAAGTTTCACTCAAAAACATTCAGCCATAAGAAGGATAAAAGGCCATCTTCAAATCTGCCCAAGAAGTTTCCACCAAGGCTGTCCGAAGAGCTCAAAGAACAGCTTAGAAAGGATGGAGTTTGCTTCACTTGTCGTGAGCCTTGGGTGAAAGGCCACCGTTGCTATGGAAGAGGCAAAGTAGTTCAAATGGAGGGCTATTCTGATTATGGATCAGAATCTGATTCGTCTGATCAGCAATACGAATCAGCAAGTAGTGAAGGTGAAGAAGTTCAAGAAGATAAGTCCGAAGAGGTTGGAGATAGTAGTGCTTTTGCACAACTATCCAGTTTTCAAAAGAATGAATCTTTTAGGGTTCATGGAGTGGTAAATTCACAAAGGATAGTTGCCCTAATTGATACTGGAGCAACTCACAATTTTATTGATGAAGGGCTAGTTGCTAGAAAAGGTTTAAAGACTGAAAATTTTGATGGTTTCAAAGTAATGGTTGCGGATGGTTTCACTATGTCTTGCACAAGGAGAATCCTAATCTATCTTTGCAATTAGGGAATCATGAAATTAAGGATGATTTTTATGTGGTGGGTATAGGAGACACTGATGTTGTGTTGGGCATACAATGGCTGCGATCTCTTGGTGAGATCACATTGAATTTGCAAACCATGGAGCTGAAATTTCAGTCTAATGGAAGGAAGGTTGTTTTAAGAGGGATGTCAAATGGAGGCCCTCGAATTGTTTCTTTGAAAAGGATGGAAAGGCTGATCCGCCATGATCAAGTTGAATGGGCTGCTGAATGTATGGTTTTACCAGCTGATCCGGTTGAGGAAAAAAGGCAATATCATCCTGATATTCAAGCCTTACTTTCAAAGAAAAGTAAAATCTTTGGAAGCTTACCTCCTGGAAGACCTCCTGAAAGAGGTTCCGAACATGTGATTGAATTAGAAGAAGGAGCAAAACCAGTCATTACTACACCTTACCGCTATCCAAAGAGGCAGAAAGATGAAATTGAAAAGGCCATCAAGGAGCTGTTGGAAAGTGGTTTTATTAGACCAAGCAAGAGTCCATTTGCCTCAGCAGTAGTGCTGGTCAAAAAGAAAGATGGTACAATGCGTATGTGTGTTGACTATCGCGCATTAAATCAGAAAACCATCAAGAATAGATATCCTATCCCTAGGATTGATGAGCTCATTGATGAGCTCCATGGGGCAATGTTCTTCTCAAAGATTGATCTTCGTTCAGGATATCACCAAATCAGAATGAGGGAGGAGGATATAGAAAAGACAGCATTTAGATGCCACTTTGGGCATTTTGAATTTCTTGTCATGCCTTTTGGTTTGACAAATGCTCGAGCCACATTCCAATCTTGTATGAACAAGATTTTTAGACAGCAGTTGAGGAAGTTTGTGCTCATCTTCTTCGACGATATTCTCATATTCAGTAAGTCATGGGAAGAGCACCTTAAGCATTTGGAAGAAGTGCTTACCATTTTAGAGGCGGAATGTCTATTCGCCAAAGAGTCAAAGTGTGAGTTTGGGATGGAAGAACTTTTATACCTTGGCCACATTATCAGCTCAAAGGGTGTGAAGGTGGATCCAGAAAAGATAAGGGCCATTCTTGATTGGCCAACTCCTAAGACTATTTCTCATTTGAGAGGTTTTTTAGGGTTATGTGGATTCTATAGAAGATTTGTAAAAGGTTATTCTCATCAAGCTGCACCTTTGACAGATCTTACAAAGAAAGGAGCTTTTCTTTGGACTAAGCAAGCACAAGAGGTTTTTGATAAGTTTAAACAAATCATGAGTTCGTGTCCAGTATTGGCACTTCCGGATTTCTCAAAACCTTTTGAATTACAATGTGATGCTTCAGGAGAAGGGGTTGGAGCTGTCCTAATGCAAGACAAACATCCTATTGTCTTCGAGAGTAGAAAGTTGAGAGGGGCAGAAAAAACTTACTCGATTTATGACAAAGAGATGCTTGCCATCATGCATGCTTTGTCTAAATTCCGTCAATACTTGGTGGGAAGTAAATTTGTTGTTAAGACTGATCACAACAGTCTTAAACATTTCATGCGCCAAAAGGAATTGAATGAAAGGCAGCAAAAATGGGTAAGTAAACTCCAAGCATATGACTTTGACATTGAATATGTCAAAGGAAAAAATAATATAGTTGCTGATGCACTTTCTAGAAGGCCTCATTTGCAGTCAATTTGTGAGTTATCAGCAGATTGGAAAGAATTAATTGCTGCTGATTATGTTAAAAATCAGTTTGCAACCAGCTTGTTAGAAGGTCAATTGGTTGATGGAAGGTATAAGTTGGTTGATGGATTAATTTATTATAAAGATAGAATCTTTTTAGTACAAGAATCTAAGCTTAAGAAAAAGATTCTACAAGCTTTTCATGATGTTCCCC